>CAUYON010166934.1:0-20464 GCA_963573935.1 Arctocebus calabarensis
CTCAAGCTATCACCCTGGAAAGAGTGCTGTGGCATCACAGCTCACAGCAACCTCCAATTCCTGGGCTCAAGCGAGTCTCCTGCCTCTGCCTCCCAAGTAGCTGGGACTACAGGCGCCGCCACAACGCCCGGCCATTTTTTGGTTACAGCCGTCATTGTTGTTTGGCGGGCTTGGGCTGGATTCGAACCCGCCAGCTCAGGTGTACGTGGCTGGCGCCTTAGCCCATTGAGCCACAGGCGCTGAGCCGCCTGGCTATATTTTTGTTGCAGTTTGGCCGGGACCAGGTCTGAACCCACCAGTATGTTGCTCTCGGTAGAGTGCTGTGGTGTAACAGCTCACAGCAACCTCAAACTCTTGGGCTCAAGTGATTCTCTTGCCTCAGCCTCCCAAGTACCTGGGACTACAGGTACCCGCCACAATGCCCAGCTATTTTTTGTTGTTGTAGTTGTCATTGTTTAGCAGGCCCAGACCGGGTTTGAACCCACTATCCATGATGTATGAGGCCAGCACCCTAGACGCTGAGCTACAGGCGCCGAACTGACAAATGATACTTTTTATTTCTCCTTGTTCCTTTAAGACTTTATCTTTTGTAAAGTTATAATCACTATGTAGTATGTACAGTCTTTGCTTCACACTTTTTTCACTTTTAATTTTCATAAATATATTTCCAGGTTTTCTCATCTCATTTGTTACTGTTAATAACAACTCTGATTGTAATATCATACATGTTAAAGTACTATAATGTATTGAAGTATTTTTTATTGCTAGATATTTTGTTACTACCACTTTATAGTATTGCAAATAATCCTATTATGTTTATCTTTTTTCATTTAACTTAGTTTAATTTTTTTAGTCCTTATTAAAATGTAAACATGACTATAGGATTGAACTAAAAGAAAACTCACAAATGTACCTATTATCTTACATAGCTACTCTGGCATTGGGGTTTCTGGTATCTTAATTTTTTCCTAGTTAAAAGTTGTGTCTCGGCTTGGCACCTGTGGCTCAACGGGCTAAGGCGCCAGCACATTCACCTGAGCTGGCGGGTTCGAATCCAGCCCGGGCCCACCAAACAACAATGACAGCTGCAACCAAAAATGTCCGGGCATTGTGGCGGGCGCCTAAGTCCCAGCTACTTGGGAGGCGGAGGCAGGAGACTCGCTTGAGCCCAGGAGTTGGAAGTTGCTGTGAGCTGTGATGCCACAGGACTCTATCCAGGGTGACAGCTTGAGGCTCTGTCTCAAAAAAAAAATAAGTTGTGTCTCATTTTCTAAGTTTTAGACATATTCTATGCTTTTGAGATGCTTTTTGCTTTAAAAACTAGGCTCTTTTTATGACTTCCTTTGTTTACCAGATTCTTCAGTTTTGATTTGATTCACAGCCTTACCAGTGTTATTTCTTACATAAAGTTATTTGTCCTTAACTAACTACTACAGTGCAAAATATGATCTTATACTAGATGAGCAGGCAGAAGAATCAAAATCAAGTCACTCACACACAAGTAAAAAACACAAGAAGAAAACCCGTCACTGCTCTGAAGAAAAAGAAGATGAGGACTATATGCCAATCAAAAATACCAATCAGGTATTTCTCACAGGCAGACTTAGATGTGGAGAAATAAATATTGTATTCCTTTGTAAATTTCATCTTAGTGGTATAATTTGAGAGGTAATGGATAGTTTGAATAGTGGTGTAATTTGAGAAGTAATGGATAGTTTGAACAGAGGTGTGCATTTCATAACTCTAAAATGTAGAATTTTGCTTGCACTGAGGTATTAGACTTCAATTTTCAAATATATATATCACAAATTATAACTGATTGTTTTTGGAGTAATTTAATGTGCCATATACTTCCACATTGGGAAGTAGGAGTGATTTCCATACCTGTGGGTACTCATTCCCATCAAAAACAAGTATGGTTATGCTGAAAAGTTCTTATGTATTTGCATAATTTCATCACTAAGTATCAAATAGGGCATTTATTGCTTTTGAGGTTTTATGGCCTCTAAAAGATATATGCCCTTCCATATTGTATATTTGAAATGAAAAACACCACCAATATTAATTGATTATCCTAAGAGCCCTCAAACGGCACATTTTAAAAAATAATAATTTTAAATGCCCAAAGAAAATTGATTGTTAAAAGAAGAAATCATTTTCAACCTGCGTTTTGGCTCTTAGTGAAATAAAAGACAAATCACATCACAGCCCCTTGCTTTTATTTTGCCACACAGAGACATTTGAGCTAGGAGCTGGTGGTGGATGAGAAGGATTTTAGGAAGCTGAGGTGAGAAGGGAGGGGACTCAAGTTGGGGAGAATGTCAATCAGAGACAGAAATGAAGAACTAGGCAAAGTAAAGGACTTGGGGCTTGGCACCTATGGCTCAACAGCCTACGGCACCAGCCACATACAACTGAGCTGGCGGGTTCGAATCCAACCTGGGCCCGCCAAACAACAATGGCGGCTGCAAACAAAAAATGGCCGAGCATTGTGGCGGGCACCTGTAGTCCCAGCTACTTGGGAGGCAGAGGCAGGAGACTTGCTTGAGCCCAGGAATTGGAGGTTGCTGTGAGCTGTAATGCCACAGTACTCTATCCAGGGTGACGGCTTGAGGTTCTGTCTCAAAAGAAAAAAAAAAAAAGTAAAGGACTTGGTGTCCGTATCCCAGGTTTACGTTTCTGCACTGCTAGACATGGAGGGAGACAACTGTGACAAGTTATGTAAATTTCAGAGCCACATTTACCCTCTCTGTGAAACTGAGATGATACTTGACAGACATATTGTTAAGATTAAGTGGAAAAAAACATACATGTGGACGCTTTTGTACACTATTACTGTTACAACTTTTTTTTAAAAAACTATTGTAGGTAAATTACTATATTTTAGTGTTACTTGGGATAGTTTTTCTCTGGGGTACTGCCATTAACTGGGTTCATATTTCAGTTAAATTGTTTTCTTTTTTTTTTTTTTCCTTTTTTTTTGAGATAGAGTCTCAAGCGGTCACCCTGGGTAGAGTACTGTGGCATCACAGCTCACAGTAACCTCAAACTCTTGGGCTTAAGTAATTCCCTTGCCTCAGTCTCCCAAGTAGTTGGAACTACAGGCGCCCACCACAACACCCAGCTATTTTGTTGTTGTAGTTGTCGTTTGGCAGACCCAGGCTGGATTCAAATCCTCCAGCTCCTGTTTATGTGGCTGGCACCCTAGCCGCTGAACTACAGGTGCTGAGCCTGTTTTGTTTTCTTTTCAGTGTTTACTTTTAAAACTTTTTGTTCTGTAGTTTTAAAAACTGTGTTTCCAAAGTGAAATCTATAAAGTGGTGCATTCAGAGAACCTGACTTCCATACCTGTCCCCCTCTCCTTTACTTCTGACCTCTGTGGATAACTATTTTGTGTACTTCATGGTTTATTCTTTATTAAAAAAAAATTGTGCACATACATATTATATACTACATAAATATGTAGTATTATGTAGTTGCATTTCTTTCTAATAAAACTCAGCATCAATCCCCAATTTTTTAATATTCTGATTATTTTTATTTCAGTCTTAAAAAGAGTTATTGAAGAGAACTTTCTGTACTAGGTTAATTTTCAGGTGTGGCTCAGATTTTCCACGTTATTTTGCTTGGTGAGTCTGGTTTCTTAAAAATGTTTTAACTTCACATTCTTTGTTTTTTGAGTTACAGCCATATTATTCAATTCGAAAACTTCTATTTAATTTTTCCACTTTATGTCTTAATTACTAAGATGGTTTTTGTGTTATTGAGGTTTGGGTTTTACTGGGGTTACAGGAAATGAGTATTCAGCTGGGGGTTGCCTTGCTGAGAAGTACTCACACTGGTTATCAGTCCTCTACTGGGGTTTTCATAGTGTTTTCATTCTTGTAATATGAGACTCTGTTTTTACTGTCATTTAATGACTTTTAATGCTATTTTAATGATTTAGAGTTAACTAAATCCTTGATTTAGTCCTGAAGACCTGAGCAAGGACAGGTTTAATTAAACATTTTGACTACTTTACATCAAGTCATTTACTGGGTTAAGTTGATTGCTTTAAAGTGGCCATTTGTGATTTTGGTTTTTTTCTTTCCTTTTCGGCCACATGGCAGTTTAATCATCTTGTCTTACGTTTTTTATGTATACAGTAATTGAATTTTTAAAAGTCCATACTGACAAAGACTTAGACTGCACCTAATTCATTCCCCTCGCTTTAACTAAGAAGGTAGTGATTTCACAGTTCCTTAGGCTTTATTAGTTCAGTGGGAAGCTAGAACTTTAACATTTATTTAATTCCGTCAGGTGTTGGGTGTCTTTTATTATTCTGTACTACCCACTCTCCCTTTTTGATTTTGTGTGTTAAATTACTGATTGATCAGTTAAATGGTTATCTCCAGAAACCTCTCATACATCTCACCTTAAGAGTACTTCTTGTTTGACACATCTCCTAAATGGCAAAGACTATTTAGACCCATATCTGCCTGGTTTCAAAGCTTATTACAGCTTTGAAAAATACTCCCAAGTAGTAGTGATTTTAAAGTTTCAATTCAATTCAGACTTTAATCTTCCTCAGTTTTTTCAAAGAATTAAGTATTGTACAACCTTTTATTTCTCCTTTAGTTTTAAATCATTTTTATATGAACTTGTTTGAAAATATATCTTTATTTTAAATACTTAAAGCATTATTTTAAATACTCAAAGTGCCTATTTATAAAATAATTTGCTGAGGATTTTATGGGGTTTACATCAGCTGACAGTCACCACATTTTAAGTTTATTGTTTCAGCTAATACAGACTAGGTGTATAGACATAATAGTACATAGATGTTTAAAATTTGCATATGTTACAGGAAGTACAAAAAATTGTTATTTTTATGTTTTTGAGACAGAATCTCAAGCTGTCGCCCTAGGTATAGTGCTGTGGCATCACAGCTCACAGCAACCTCAAACTCTTGAGCTTAAGTGATTCTTTTGCCTCAGCCTCCCAAGTAACTGGGACGCCTGGCTATTTTTTTATTGCAGTTGTCACTGTTGTTTAGCAGGCCCGGGCTAGGTTTGAACCCGCCAGGCTTGTTGTATGTGGTTGGCACTGTAATCACTGTGCTACAGGCACCAAGCCCAAAAAATTCTTTTATCTGGGAATGTCATATTTTGCAAGGAAATGGATGGCAAAGGGCTAAACCAAAATACCTACTTATTTTTCTACTTCATGAACTCTTATAGAATCATAAGAACTGTTGGGATTTTGTGAAAATCACAAATCAGTATGTAATATTGTAGTCCACAAACACTGTAATTATGATCATGTTGGATCTATTTTCACATACTGCTAACTCTAGCCAGGTATAAGATGTAGTTATCTGGACAATCATTCGCTTAAAGCCTAGTCCTTAACTATAAGTATCCATCACTTAGGATTTTAAGACTTGACATGTACATATACTCTTATGATGTCTATGGTGATAGAGTTGAGAGTTCATTCTTTAGAATTTTTCCTTTCCTTGGGGCAATTCAGAAAGTTGAATTTTACAAACTATCTTTTTTTTGTTTGTTTTTTTGAGACAAAGCCTCAAGCTGTCACCCTGGATAGAGTGCCGCAGCATCACAGCTCACAGCAACCTCCAATTCCTGGGCTCAAGCGAGTCACCTGCCTCCGCCTCCCAAGTAGTTGGGACTATAGGCGCCCACCACAATGCCTGGCCATTTTTGGGTTGCAGCTGTCATTGTTGTTTGGTGGGCCGGGGCTGGATTCGAACCCGACAGCTCAGGTGTACGTGGCTGGTGCCTTAGCCCGTTGAGCTACAGGCGCCGGGCCGAATTTTACAAACTGTCTCTTAAAAGAACTTGACTCTGGTCTCTTAAGATTTAAACCATTTGCCGAGATGCTTTAATTAGGGATAAGTCACAAGTAGGAATAGAACTAACCCTTTTCTATGTGGGAAAATTACTACTGACACTTAATCATTAAGAATATGATTGACGGCTCGGCGCCTGTGGCTCAACGGGCTAAGGCGCCAGCCACGTACAACTGAGCTGGCGGGTTCGAATCCAGCCCGGGCCCGCCAAACAACAACTTTGGCTGCAACCAAAAAATGTCCGGGCGTTGTGGCGGGTGTCTGTAGTCCCAGCTACTTGGGAGGTGGAGGCAGGAGACTCTCTTGAGCCCAGGAATTGGAGGTTGCTGTGAGCTGTGATGCCATAGCACTCTATCCAGGGTGACAGCTTGAGACCCTGTCTCAAAAAAAAAAAAAAAAGAATATGATTGACTCGGCGCCTGTGGCTCAACGGGTTCAGGCACCAGCCACTTACACCTGAGCTGACGGGTTCGAATCCAACCTGGCCCACCAAACAACAATGATGGCTGCAACCCAAAAATGGCCGGGTGTTGTGGCGGGCGCCTGTAATCTCAGCTACTTGGGAGGCGGAGGCAGGAGACTCACTTGAGCCTAGAAATTGGAGATTGCTGTAAGCTGTGATGCCACCGCATTCTATCCAGGGTGACAGCTTGAGGCTCTGTCTCCAAAAAAAAAAGAATGATTAAAGTACTCTTTTTGTTGTCTTTGGGGCTAGGGATTATTCTAGTATTTGACTGATTTTTAAGAAATATGTAAATAATAATTTTAACAAAAACATATTAGCCTAATTTAAGTGTGGAAAACTTATTTGAAGATCTAGAGAGGAACTGTTATAAAACACTTTATAAAGTAATTGCTCATATGAAAGTAATATGGTATTTAAGACTGGTTGACTTGTCTAAGACCTCTTCCTGCTATGTTATTTAAGTGATATCTTATAGGACTTTTATGGGCATGTTAGTAGTTTCATTTCATTGGAAATCAATACTGGGACCACATTTGGGGAGAATAGAGGAAGGGGAGGTGGAAATCTAACTATACCTAATCAAAGTTTTTGGTATTGTAACATTGCTCTAAAGACTTGTTCTAATTTCAGTGTTTGGGGATCTGATCTTTTAGCCAAAATAGTAGACACAAGGCAAGGAGATTTTTAAGAAAAATGATTAAATTTCCTTTGAATTTTTTTTTTGTTTGTTTTTTAACTGTTAAGAAATGGGGTCTTGCAGTTGGGCACAGTGGCTCATGCCTGTAATCCCAGCACTCTGGGAAGCTAGACAGGTAGAATGTTTAAGCTCAGGAGTTTAAGACTAGCCTGAGCAAGAGCAAGAGCCTGTCTTTACTAACAGTAGAAAAAGTAGCCAGGCATTGTGGTGGTGCCTGTAGTCCCAGCTACTTGGGAAATCTGATCTGATACTGTGGATCGCTTCTGCCAAAGAGTTTGAGGTTGCTTTGAGCTGCGATATTGATGCCACGGCAGTCTCCTCAGGGCCACAGAGTGAGAGTGAGACTCTGTCTAAAAAAAAAAAGGAATGGGGTCTTACTGTTGAGCCCAGACTTGCATCTTCCCACTTTAGCCTCCCAAATAGCTGGAACTATAGGCTTGTGCCACCACTATTTTTGCTTTCCAGTTTTATTTTACTTTTAAAAATAAATACATTTATTTTAATTTATTTTTTAAGAAAATACATATATATATTTACTTTTTAGAGATAGGGTTCTCACCCTGTTGCCCAGGCTGGAGTGCAGTGGCACAATCATAGCTCATTGCAGCCTTGAATTCCTGTGTTCAAGTGATCTTCCTATCAGCCTCTTGAATAGCTGGGATTATAGGCAAGTGCCACTATGCCTAGCTGATGTTTTTTATTTTTATTTTTTGTAAAGTTAAGTCTTTCTATGTTGCCCAGGCTGATCTTGAACTCCAGGCCTCCTGTGGTCCTCCTGTCTTGGCCTCCCAAAGTGCTGGCATTGCTGGTGTGAGCCACTGCAGTCAGCCTGCTTTATAATGTATAAGATTATTGGCATTAGAGGTAGTGTTCAAACTTGAGCTTGTTGCAACAGCTTGCTAATGGTAGGCTTTCTGATTTTATCAAATGGCAGTCCCCACAAAATGATTATTTTACTGATTCAATTCTAACTGTCCATTCTTTTGACAGGATATCTACAGGGAAATGGGATTTGGTCACTATGAAGAAGAAGAAAGCTGTTGGGAGAAACAAAAGAGTGAAAAGAGAGACCGACCTCAGAACCGAAGTCGTAGCCGATCTCGAGAAAGGGATGGCCATTACAGTAATAGTCACAAATCCAAATACCAAACAGATCCTTATGAAAGAGAAAGGAGTAAAAAAAGAGACCGAAGCAGAAGTCCAAAGAAATCCAAAGATAAAGAAAAATCTAAGTACAGATAAAAGATAAGAGGCAGAAATGAGTGGATAACATACTCTTGTCTGACCTAGAGTACCAGGAAAGCAGATGTTCAGATTTTGTGTCAAGACAGTTAAAGACTCTGCTTGTTATTTTTTTCATAGTAGGATCACGGCCCTTTTAGATTAATGGTGATTATATAGGGCACTGAAAGATAAAGGATTGAACATTTTCTTTGTATACATTTTTTAACACTAATGTCATTGTTATACATAAATGGTAATCTTCATTTTTAAAGTTACATTTTCACTCTTTTTTTTAATGAAGTATTTCATACTACAAAAATATGTAAACATGTATATATAAGGCATAAAGAATAATAAATGTAAATATCTGCATATGTAATGTAGACATTACGTACATTTTAGAAGTCTGCTATGGGCCCTCTCCCCCTCAAGTAATTTTTCTACATTTTGTGTTTGTCATTGCTTTTGTTATAGTCTTACAACATATGTATGTATCCCTAAAGGAAATGTTAATTATGTGTGTTTTTGGATTTTTATAAATGGCATAAGGTATGTTTACTTCTGTGAAGTTATTTTCCCCATGTAGCATTTTTTGAGAGTCATTTATTTTTTATTGCTGAATATGCTACAACTTACTTATTATTCTGTTATAGACATTTGGGTGTTGTGTGTTTGTTTTTGTTTTTGCTGTTGCATACAATGCTTCTGTGAATATTGCCTATTTAGGAGTGCTGTTGCTTGGTCATGTGGTGTGGCTGTAATGCCAAAGTGTTCTGAAGTAGCTGTGCTGGCGTTGCGAATTATAGTTGTTTCACAAAATCTCGAACACTTGTTAAATTTGGACTTTTAAAATTTTGGCATTCTAGTGGATGTTAAGTGGTATCTTATGATTTCCAGTAAAAAGACTACTGTTCTTACCTCTGTTTTTCTATATGTAAATATCTTTTTTTTTCCTGGCTACCTTTTTTTTTTTTTTGGTAGAGACAGAGTCTCACTTTATTGCCCTCAGTAGAGAGCCGTGACATCCGTCACACAGCTCACAAGCAACCTCCAACTCCTGAGCATAGGCTGGGACTATAGGCGCCTGCCACATCGCCCAGCTACTTTTGTTGCAGTTTGGCCAGGGCATGGTTTGAACCCACCACCTTTGGTATATGGGGCCGGCGCCCTACTCACTGAGCCACAGGCGCCGCCCTTTTCCTGGCTACCTTTAAGGTTTTCTCTTTGTAACTGGTTTTAAGCGATTTCATTATCGTGTGCATGTTGTATTTGTCTTTCATGTCTCTTTTGCTGTGGCAATTGTGGGTTTATTGTTTTCATCAAATTTGGGAATTCTGGGACATTTTTTCTTCACTAGTTTTCCTGTATTGTTTCTGCTCCTCTTCACTCGTCTACAGTCCAGTTACTTGTAGGTATGTTTCACCACTTGAAATTGTCTTACAGCATGCTCGTGTTCTTCAGGGTTTTTTTTGTTTGTTTGTTTGTTTTGAGACAGAGCCTCAAGCTGTCGCCCTGGGTAGAGTGTCGTGTGGCATTACAGCTCACAGCAACCTCCAATTCCTGGGCTCAAGCGAGTCTCCTGCCTCTGCCTCCCAAGTAGCTGGGACTATAGGCGCCTGCCACAATGCCCGGCCATTTTTGTTTGGGTTGCAACCATCGTTGTTGTTTGGCGGGCCCAGGCTGGATCGAACCTGCCAGCTCAGGTTTACATGGCTGGCGCCTTAGCCCGCCGAGCCTTCAGGGTTTTTTTTAAGTCTTTTCTCTCTTTGCTCATGTTGCTGTGTCCTCATTATTCATTAATCTTCCCATCTGAGGTATCTTATCTCCTTTTAATCTCATCTAGTGTGTTTTTCACCTCTTACCATTCTGTTTTTTAATCTTTAAAAGTTCTATATGTGTCTTTATCTACTATGTCTCTCCTTAACATGCTCACACTTTATTTTTTTGACCATCTGGTGTATGTTTATCATAGCTGTTTTAATGTATGTGCACAGTGTGTTACCTGTATCATTTCTAATCTGTTTCTATTGATTTATTCCCACCTGACCCCAACCCTTTTTTTTTTTTTTTTAGAGACAGAGTTTTACTTTATCGTCCTTGGTAGTAGAGTGCTGTGGTGTCACACAGCTCACAGCAACCTCCAACTCCTGACCTTAGGCAATTCTCTTGCCTCAGCCTCCAGAGTAGCTGGGACCACAGGCGCCCACCACAATGCCTGGATAGTTTTTTTTTGCAGTTTGGCCGAGGCCGGGTTTGAACCCGCAACCTTTGGTATATGGGCGCCCTACTCACTGAGCCACAGGTGCCGCCCCCTGTTTTGGGTTTTAATTTCCTTTGCATCCTGGTAATTTTTTGTTGTTACATTGGGGACTGGAATTTCTGTCTTCCTTTAAGTATCTTGAGCTTTGTTCTTAGGACAAAATTAAGTTACTTAGAAGCAGTTTCATCATTTCATGGCTTCTAAGTGTGACTAGTTAGAACTGGAATGGCTGTTTTTTTTTTTTTTTTTTTTTGAGACAGAGCCTCAAGCTTTCACCCTGGGTAGAGTGCTGTGGCATCACAGCTCACAGCAACCTCCAACTCCTGGGCTCAAGCGATTCTCCTGCCTCTGCCTCCCAAGTAGCTGGGACTACAGGCGCCTGCCACAATGCCCGGCTATTTTTTGGTTGCAATTGTTATTGTTGTTTGGCGAACCCTCCAGCTTAGGTGTATGTGGCTGGTGCCTTAGCCGCTTGAGCCACAGGCGCTAAGCCTGGAATGGCCTTTAATCTAGGGCTAATTTGGCCTACTGCTAAAGTAATACCCTTCTGAATAATCTTCCCTATTACATGATTTCGCTACTGTGCCTCTTGGGAACATGAACTATTTATTCTGAGCCATATATATGAGTTTTCAAATTTTACCTTCTGCCTCTGGTAGTTTTTTCCCAGCCTTGGGTACTTTTTTCACCATGCCTATACTGATTGGTGTTTGAGTGAGGATCTGAAGGGAACCCTCTGGAGCTCTCTCCTTCTTAGTATTCTGCGCTACAAATTTTACCGTGATTCCCTTAAATTATCTACCCACAATTTCCTTCTCTAGCCTAGTGCTGTGGCGTGGGACCTCCCTATAGTAAGCTTGGGCAGTCGTAGGGCTTTCTATGTTTCCCTTCCCTCAGGAGTCACTGGCTGTTGTTGCACTGGCTGTTGTTGTCCAGTGTCTGAAAAACTTTTGTTGTATACATTTTATACAGGTTTTTAACATGGGGGAAGACAAGGGTGGAAGTTAATTGTTTGGATTTGTATTTCCTAAATGCCAATAAGGCTGAGCATCTTTTTACTTTTATAGTATATTCATTCCTGATACCTCTCTCTGAAAAGCTTGTTTCATGTCTATTGCCCACTTGGGTTATGTTTTTCTAACTAATTTTCTTTGACGAGTTTTTTTAATATATCGTAGATACTAAGTCAGGAAGTTATTTCTATTCTGGAAAGAGAAGAAAAAGATTTAAGTTGTCTGTTCCTCGAAAGTTAGATAAAGCTTTCCTATAAAATTATCTGAACCTTGTATTTCTTTTGTGAGAACATTTTTTAACTATTAATTAGATTTCAAGATTATAGAATTATTAGCTTTTCTATGTCTTTAGTGTTAATCATTTTTGTTATTGCATTTTTCATTATCATCAAGAGTTTTTAATTTATTGATGAAGTTGCTTATTGTTTAGCTGTTATATTTTTTCCTATCCTTTTATTTTTCCTTTATTGATGAATATCTGTGTGTCATGACAGCATATAGCTAGATTATTTTTAAATGTAATCTTGTTTTTGATGTATTTGGCTTTATTTCTACCTTCTTATTTTGTGCTTTTTCTGTTTCTACTTTTTTTTTAATTAATTAAAAAAATAATTCCAATCCCCCACTTTTTGTTTTAGGAAAGAAAATGCCTTTGAATTTTACTGGTTACACTTACAGTATAATGTTAATATCTTAACCTTCCTGTCTGATTGAGAGTCTTGGAACTCTTTAAGTCACTCCTCTTATAACTGTTGGACCATAATCATCCAGTATTTTAGTGTTAGCTTGTGATTTTTAACTTTAAAATTAGACGTTGAGGCTCAGCGCCTGTGGCTCAACGGGCTAAGGCGCCAGCTGCATACACCTGAGCTGGCAGGTTCGAATCCAGCCCGGCCCCGCCAAACAACAATGACGGCTGCAACCAAAAAATGGCTGGGCGTTGTGGCAGATACCTGTAGTGCCAGCTACTTGGGAGGCAGAGGCAAGAGACTCTCTTGAGCCCAGGAATTGGAGGTTGCTGTGAGCTGTGATGCCGTGGCTCTCTAACCAGGGGGACAGCTTGAGGCTCTGTCTCAAAAAAAAAAAAATTAGACGTTGAGCCAGGCACAGTGGTGCACACCTGCAGTCCCAATTACTTAGGAAGCTGAGCGGGGAGGATCATTCAAGGCTGCAGTGTGCGGTGCTCACACCTGTGAGTAGCTCCTGTACTCAAGTCTAGGCAACATAGCAAGACCTTGTCTCTCTAAAAAAAAAAAATTAGACGTTGTGATTATTATTCCTCTAACACATATAATTGTTTAGATTTACCCACATGTTAAAATAGTTCCTCCACTTATCATTCTTACATGTCAGACCTTTCACCTGGGAAAATTTTCCCTTTTTTTGAAAGTTTGATGTTGCTATAGTGACAGTCTGTTGGTGGTAAACTGTTAGTTTTTGTTTATCAGAAATATTTTTAATTCACCTATGTTCCTTAAGGTTGATTTTCTATGTACATAATTCTACGTTAATATTTTTCCTTATTACTTTGTTTTTTACTGTCTTGACTTATTAATTACTGTGGAGATATCTTTTGTCATTCCAAATGTCATTCTTTTGGATGTAATGTAACTTTTCTTTCTGGCTGCTTTTTTGCTATTGTTAATTAAAGTTTTTATTTTGAAGTTAATTGTAAAAATAATACAGAGAGATTCCGTGTACTCTTTACCTAGTTTCTCCCAATGGTACCATCTTGTAAAACTATAGTATACATATACCATAATGGCCAAGATGTTGACTTTGACAGATAATGGAGCTATAGAATATTTTCACACATACGGGGACCCCCCCCCATGTTGTCCTTCTTAGTCACACCCACTTTTCTGCCATTTTCATTTCCTCCATAACTCCTGTCAACCACAGATCTGTTGTCTGTTTCTGTAATTTTGTTATATCAAGGCTTTTATATAAGTGGAATTACAAAGTAGGTAGCCTTTTGGGGGGAGCTGATTGTAATCCCAAAAGATAAAATTCCAAATGCCATAATACTGATTGTTGAAATCCTGAAAGATTAAAATTTCTAAAGTATAAAATCTAAAAATCACAATTCCATAAATATTATTCTGGGAAGTCTAATTTTAAAATTCTTTAAAAGATACTTAAATTTTTTTTTTTTTTTTTTCGAGACAGAGCCTCAAGCTGTCACCCTGGATAGAGTGCTGTGGCATCACAGCTCACAGCAACCTACAATTCCTGGGCTCAAGTGAGTCTCCTGCCTCCGCCTCCCAAGTAGCTGGGACTACAGGCGCCCACCACAACGCCCGGCTATTTTTTGGTTGCAGCTGTCATTATTGTTTGGCGGGGCCGGGCTGGATTCGAACCCGCCAGCTCAGGTGTATGTGGCTGGTGCCTTAGTCCGTTGGGCCACAGGTGCCAAGCCCTTATTTAAATTTTTAAAAGGGGATTTATTTGAGAGACATAAAAAACATGACAAAACACTTCATAGGCCCATAACACAATACAGTTGGTGATAATAACATTTTTGCAAGCATGAAAAGGTATACTAATGACCCTTGTGCAGGTGTGACAGTTATGAGCAGACATACCATGTTTATAAAGAAATAGGTCAGAAAGGGAAATGTACAAATCCATGTCACTTAGGCTGATAATTGTGGGCCTGCAGCTTTACAGTTGCAATTACTTGAAAGATTGTGGCAACTGATTTTTCTCACTGATTTCACTTAGACTCGCACTATTCTCTAGAAACTCTCACAGATACATTCACAATAATGCTTCAGCAAGTTTTTAGGTATCCTTTAAACCAGTCAAGTTAACAAAATTGAGTCCACAAGTCCCTCCCTTGTTGATTTGGAATACATCTATATCTCCTTAAACCACACTTAATATTCAAATAAAGACAATAGCAAAGCAACAGTTCTGCGTAGGCGGGGCACAGTGGCTCACACCTGTAATCCTAACACTCTAGGAGGCTGAGGCAGGTGGATGACTTGAGCTCAGGAGTTGGGAGATCAGCCTGAGAAAGAGCAAGACCCCTACTAAAAATAAAAGAATTAGCTGGGCATTGTGAGGCTGAGGCAAGAGGATTGCTTGAGCTCAATCCAGAAGTTTGAGGTTGTTATGAGCTACAAAGCCAAGGCACTCGCCTGGGGCAACAGAGTGAGACTCTTGTCTCAAAAAAATAAAAGTAAAAATAGTTCTGCATAGCATGATGCAACTATCTGTGATTGTGATCTTGGGATTTTGATGTTTGAAGCTTATGGCATTCAGGATTGTGTCTATGAAGAAACTCTTTGGTATTGTGTCTATGAGGAAACTGTCTCCCGCCTACTCTTTGGAGGTTCTTCCATGTTTCGATCTTAATGGCTGAGTAGTATTACATGGTACGAATGTACCACAGTTTTTGACCCTTCACCTGTTGAAGGGCATCTGGGTTGTTTACAGTGTGAGACTACTAAATAAAGCTGCTACCAGTTGTGTGAACTTAGTCTTCATTTCTTTTGGATAACTGCTCAGGAGTGAACTGTTAGGTCATGATAGGTATTGCTTAATTGGAATTTTAAGAAACAGCTGAATTGTTCAAACCATCTTATGTTCCCATCAGCAATGTGAGTGATTCGGTTCATCCACATCCTTGCCAGCATTTATTGGTGTCACCATGTTTTGTTTTTGCCATTTTCATAGGTATGTAGTAACAGCTTATTTTGGTTTTCATTTGTTTCCTTCATTGTTAATGATGTTGAATGTCTTTTCATGTTCATCTTGTTTGGTGGACATCTAATTGGATTTTCTTGACTTTTTTAAAAAGTTAAAAATTTTTTTCTTAATTTATTGGTTCAGGTTCATGGAGGGTGCAAAGAATTAGGTTCTGCTATTTGCATTTGTTAGTTAAGAGCCCTTTTATATAGTTGTGCTTCTTTTTATTTATTTTTTTGAGGCAGAGCCTCAAGCTATCACTCTGGATAGAGTGCTGTGGCAATTCCTGGGCTCGAGCTAGTCTCTTGCCTCTGCCTCCCAAGTAGCTGGGACTACAGGCGCCCGCCACAATGCCCGGCCATATTTTTGGTTGCAGCCGTCATTGTTGTTTGGCGGGCCTGGGCTGGATTCAAACCCACCAACTCAGGTGTACATGGCTGGCGCCTTAGCCCGTTGAGCCACAGGCGCCGAGCCAGTTGGGCTTCTTTTTTGATTGTATGGTTTTTTTGCAGTTTTTGGCCAAAACCGGGTTTGAACCTGCCACCTGTGGTATATGGGGCCAGTGCCCTACTCCTTGAGCCACAGGCACCGTCCTAGAAAATTCCTTATGTTTTGCATACCAGTTCTTTGCTGGATATATTGTCTGCAGATATTTTCTCCCTGTGTGTATAGTTTGCCTTTTCATCTCAACAGAATTTTGCATAGCAAAGATTTTTAATTTTGCTGCAGTTCATCAGTTTTCCCTTTTATGGGCTGTGTTTTTGGTGTCAAAAGTAAGAGGAGGAGCAGCGCCTGTGGCTCAAAGGAGTAGGGCGCCGGCCCCATATGCGGGAGGTGGCGGGTTCAAGCCCAGCCCCAGCCAAAAACTGCAAAACAAACAAAAAAGAGGAACTCTGTCTAGCACTAGATTCTGAACTTTTTCTCCTTTTTTTTTTCCTATCTACAAATGTTATACATTTAAGTCTGATTCATTTTGAGTTGAATTGGAGAGAGCAGCTTATGGATTTCCACTTCCACTATTTGTTGAAAAGGCGCTGGCTGCTTTTTAAGGTCTACTTTGTCTTTGGTCTTCTAGAATTTCACTGTATTCTTGATGTTTATTGGTATATCATTAACTGTGGCTTGATGACTTCATGTTTTCCATTAATCTGGAAACTTCTCTGCCATTTTCTCTTCAAATACTGTCTCTCCCCTATTCTATATCTTCTTTCCTTTTGCAACCAGTCAGTTTTATGTAAGACTCTCATTCTGTTTGTATTTAATTATCATATTTTCCATATGATAAATTCTGAGTAATTTTTTTCAGGTCTGTATTCTAGGGCTCCCATTTATTCTTCATATAAGCCGAAACTGCTATTTAACCCATCTACTGAATTTTTAATTTCAGTAATTCATTTTTTTGAAGTTTCATTTGATTTTTTTTTTAGTTTTCCTTGTCGTTCTTGATTTTATTTTCTTGCTCATTTATTTCTACTCTATTTTATTTATATAGTTACTTTATGTTTTTGATAATTTCAATTTCTTAATTTCTTTTTTTTTTTTTTTTGAGACAGAGCCTCAAGCTGTCACCCTGTATAGAGTGCTGTGGCATCACAGCTCACAGCAACCTCCAATTCCTGGGCTTAAGTGAGTCTCTTGCCTCCACCTCCCAAGTAGCTGGGACTATAGGCGCCCGCCACAATGCCTGGCCATTTTTTGGTTGCAGCCGTCATTGTTGTTTGGCAGTCAGGGCTGGATTTGAACCCACCAGCTCAGGTGTATGTGGCTGGTGCCTTAGCCCGCTGAGCCACAGGCGCCAAGCCCATAGTCAGATTTTTTTTTAAGAAAAGTTAGTTTGAACCTACAAATTCTCAATTATTATAATGTCACTGTAAAGTTTCAGCTTAATCTTTCTTACCAGTTGAATTTTCAAAGATTTTTGATCAGAACTATTAAGAGCTAAATAAGTAAGAAACTTTAAATAGGTTCAGCAATTATACTTTTACAAATGTCTTGTTATACATTTGTTGCTTATTAGTTAAAGGAATCATCTTTGTTTTCCACTCACCATAACAAAATTAAGTGTCACATTTCTTACACATTTAGACTGAGTCACAAAGAATGCATAACAGTAAAATCGAAATCAGAGAAACCTCACCTTTCAGGGGCTGTTGCTATGAAACCATGTTGTGATGGGAAATTTCAGAGAGGCTGTGCTTCCTGTTGTTAAGTGACAGCGTGGAGATCCCCTTCATTTCCAAAACTGTCTCCTAAAGCAAATAGTCTCAATTGTCGTTTCCAAAACTCCTTTTAATTGCAAATGCTGATATTTTAGGTATGAGAACGTGTGGTTTTATAATAAAGTGTGGATAGAAACACTGAGTTAGAGCAATCAGAAAGTGATTTGAATGACGATTTCCTCTAACCTTGGTGTTCACCAAATGTCCTTGATCAATATTAGCAAATAATCTCAATTGTCCTTCTGTTTAAGGGGACAGTCTTTATTCTCTCTATTTTATCCACACTGGACTGTTAATTAGGCTTAATTAATTTTGCTAGGGTCACTACTAAGAGTTAATAATTTCGAATTTTGCCTC
Source organism: Arctocebus calabarensis (assembly GCA_963573935.1). Lineage (NCBI taxonomy): Eukaryota > Metazoa > Chordata > Mammalia > Primates > Lorisidae > Arctocebus > Arctocebus calabarensis. The sequence goes on from CAUYON010166934.1 coordinate 17,781, forward strand.
CTCTTTTATCCCTTGTTTATTGAATGGGCAGGTGGGCAGGGGTTTTGAGTGATGACTTATGGGCAATTAATATTTGTTATTTACCCTACCTAGAACACCAGAAGCTCCACACACAGGATAGGATTACAAATATAGTAACATACTAGCAAGAGAGTTTGCAATCCTCCACACAGGATTGCAAATATGGTAAACATACTAGCAAGAGAGTTGGTATAAATAGAAAATTTAGAAAAGGGCTGCTTCATGGCCACCAATCTAGAACAAGACCACAATGACCTCAGCTTCCTTAAAGGAGAAAAGTTTTGTTTTGTTTTCTTGGTCCAGTGGAGAGAGCTTGGGAATCTGAGTTGGAAAACTTGAATCAGGAGTGAAGGTGAATGACGGTGATACCAAGCAAGATATGGAAGGGAGAGCAATGCGAGGGTCAACTAACAACACCATGAAGAGAGGTAAGGGCCCACAGGAAGAAATCAGGACAGAACTGCACAAAATGCAAAACCCAGAAGCGTGGAGATTTGCCAGGCAGTAGAAAATTCCAGCATATTATTACTAAGGAAGGAAATGGCACTGGGATAGTTGAAAAAAAGTTATTCTGGAAATAACCTTCACCAAGAGTGGGCATCAGATTCCTTAGATGGTGTGGAGTATGATTTCAATTAAAATCTGTTCCACATGTAACCCCAAAGCCAGGTTTGCATCAGAGTAGGCCTCCAAAGATCAGGTGATGTATAAACTGAGACCTGCATTTTTTTTTTATTTGGTCTCACTCTGTTGCCCTGGATAGAGTGCCATGGAGTCATAGCTCACAGCAATCTCAAACTCTTGAGCTTAAGCAATGCTCCTGCCTCAGCCTCCTAAGTAGCCAGGACTACAGGCACCTGCCACAATGCTTGGCTAATTTTTCTATTTTTATTAGTTTATTTATATATGTATTTATTTTATAGTAGCCTTTTGTGTGTGTGTGTGTGTGTGTGTGTGTGTGTGTGTGACAGAGAGAGCCATGTGTCATAGCTCACGGCATCCTCAAACTCATGGGCTCAAGTGATCCTTATTTTAGCCTCCTGAGTAGCTGTGACTACAGGCGCCTGCCACAATGCCTGGCTATTTTTAGAGATGGGGTCTTGCTATTGCTCATGCTGGTCTCAAACTCCTGAGCACAAGCAATCCGCCTGTCTTGGCCTCCCAGAGTGCTAGGATTACAGGCTATAGTAGCCTTTTATTTTTTTAAAATCTATTATGCCACGAATTCATAGGGAAAAGGTTGTGGTAGCTCAGGGAGGGTCCTTTCCATTGAATGTTAAAAAGCTTGCTGTGCCTATTATGCCCTAAGTTCATGGGAAATAGATTCCAGCACTTTATGCTCCTGTTCAACTGGTTCTCTTGGTTCTCCTGTATGCTATACGCCTATATGAATTATGCCTGTATGCTGTACGCTATCTATGAATTATGCCATGAATTCATCAGTCTCCTTTCTGTTGGTTCTCACAAAGTGAACTTCTCTGGATGGAGTAGGCTAGTGCTTCAGTTGAACCCAGGTACCTTTATCTTTGGCTTCCTTCTTTTTCTGATCATTTTCCTTCACGAGTTTTAAGAGGCTATCTCAGCTCTTAGAGTGCTTAATATGCTCAACATGAATATTAATCCTCTAGGCAAGAATCTTGCCCTTTTTTGTTTACAATGCCAACAGCATGCTGGGTAACATTGTAGACTCTTCCAGTTTCGCCATGGTAACATTTGTATGGCATGCCTTTTTAAACACAACCCATTCCCTTGATATCTACACTATCACCTTTCTTGTAGATTTGCGTATATGTGCCAAAGAAACAACTCCGTTTTCTAAAAGGCCTAGAGAACATGTATCAGGTGCCTCTCCTCTTTCCCTTTGTTTTCATCATTTTAGTGAGTTAAAAGACTAATTTTTCTATTCTTAGTAGAGACAGGGTCTTACTCTTGCTCAGTCTGGTCTTGAACTCCTGAGCTCAAAGAATCCACCCCTGGCTCTGCGCCTGTGGCTCAATGGGCTAAGGCACCAGCCACGTACACCTGAGCTGGCGGGTTCAAATCCAGCCTGGGCCCGCCAAACAACAATGATGACTGCAACCAAAAAAATGGCTGGGCGTTGTGGCGGGTGCCTGTAGTCCCAGCTACTTGGGAGGCAGATGCAAGAGACTCGCTTAAGCCCAGGAATTGGAGGTTGCTGTAAGCTGTGATGCCACATCACTCTATCCAGAGTGACAACTTGAGGCTCTGTCTCAAAAAACAAACAAACAAACAAAAACAGTCCACCCCTTTGGGATTACAGGCCTGAGCCACCACACCTGGCCTCTGAGACTTGCATTTGATATCCAAGTTGGTGCAGTGCTAGAAGGGAGCATGGATATCCCAAAGGTAAAAAAAAAAATGTTAGTCATACAATCTTGCTACATAATCACTCAATTGGCATTATAAAAAGTATTTCAGGCTCGGCACCTGTGGCTCAACGGGCTAAGGCGCCAGCCACGTATACCTGAGCTGGCGGGTTTGAATCCAGCCTGGGCCGCCAAACAACAATGACGGCTGCAACCAAAAATGTCCGGGCGTTATGGCGGGCGCCTGTAGTCCCAGCTACTTGGGAGGCAGAGGCAGGAGACTCGCTTGAGCCCAGGAATTAGAGGTTGCTGTGAGCTGTGATGCCACAGCACTCT
>CAUYON010166937.1:0-12419 GCA_963573935.1 Arctocebus calabarensis
ATAGTGATCAAGAAAATGCCATGAAGGCTAACTGTAACAGTACGATCAAAACATTTCTGAATGTATATGAATCGTGCCCTATGATTGCACCAATGTACAGAATTATGATTCAATAAAATTATAAAAAAAAAAAAAAGAATATGGGGATGTTTGTTCCTGCTATTATTAGTGGTAACAGTACTTATCACCTGTTTCTATTTTTTTTAGAAAAATTAAATTCTGTAATATATAGACAACTCTTGTATCATTGACACTGTAGTAGGCAGATTTCAAAAGATATCCACCCAAGATTTCCATTCCCTTGTTATTCAAGCAGACACTAATCTAGATGCTGTCCAGAAGGGGCTCTTATAGAGGAGATTATAGTTACTAATCAGGTGATCCTAAAATAGAAAGATTTTTTTTGATTATTGGGGTGGGCTCACTGTAATCATGTGAGTCCTCAAAAGCAGATAAGGGAGGCAGAGACACAGTTGGAGAGAGATGGCAGATGGAGAGTCAAGGAGATTTGAAGTGTGAGAAAGGCTTGGTCCAATGTTGCTGTGAGCCAAGGAATATGGGAAAATTGAGGGCAGCTCCTAGTCAACAGACAGCAAGAAAACAGGTGCCCTAGTTCTATAACTGCATGCGATTGAATGCTGCTAACAGCTCCATTACATGTGAAGCAGACACATCTCCAGAGTCTCCAGAAAGCAAGGCAGTCCTGCCAACACTTTGAGCTTCTCTGTCTCAGAAGATCCTTGAGCATTATCAAGTCCCAATTGCCTGAGGCCTCTGTTTCTTTCCTGCTTCCTTAGATCCACTTCCCAATAAATCCACTTCCCTACTTACGTTCCATTCCCGGACTTCTTTTAGAATACAAATATAGAAGAAAAGCATTTTCAGGAATGACACGTGGATTGGAAGCCATGGAAGATGGCTTTGAGGAATGACTCCAATTAGTATATTTAACTTCCTGTATGTTAACTTTAAAAATGTGTCACTTTCCTTGAGCAATGTCTTCTGCCCCAAAACAATTTATTTTGTTTGTCTTATATTAACTAGTACTTTCTATAGTTGCAAAATGAATGATTATAAATTGTTGTTGTCCTTTTATATTATTTCTGGGAAATCTTAATGCAACATTAAATGTATACAGAGGATGCCAGAAATGTATTCACATTTTAAGAAGGGGAAAAAAAAACTGTAATATTCAAGTGAGGTTTGATTTGATGCAAGAGATGCAAGATACAATATATAAGAACACAAATGTTATCAGTATATATTATTACAATTTTAATGCAGTTTTTCCTTTCTTACTTATTTTTTTGGTCACCCTTTATATATGTGTGTGTGACTCATTTGTTAAGCCATAACTTTTCACTGGTGTTTTCTTATGATTACCTTATAAACTGGGGACATATTGATTTCTAGACTTGCTCCTTATGAAGGGAGTGTGTTGTACATTTATAAGAAGTAAAAGTAAGTTTCTTTCCCAAGATCATACAGTTATTGAGTGGTTGAGACAGGATTTAAATCTGTGCATTCCTTTGTGCTTTATTATGAAAAAAGTCATCTTTTAAATTTGTAAAATGATTCATAGAATGAGTTAGGGAGGATTCCCTTCTTCTTGATGTTATAGAATAATTTTTATAGGATAAGTACCAGTTCTTAGCTGTTCTTGTAGAATTTGTCTGTGAAATGGTATGGTCCAGGGCTTTTTAGGGGTGGGGAGGATTTTTATTACTGGTTCAATCTCATTACTCATTATGGGTCTGTTCAAGATTTCTATTTCTTCCTGATTCAGGGTTGACAGGTTGTGTATTTGCAGTAATTTATCCATTTTCTCTAGGTTTTTTAGTTTGTGTGTGTGGAGGTGTTTGTAGTATTCGTGGATGGTATTTTGTATTTTGTGGAGTCAGTTGTAATGTCACCTTTTTCACCTCTGATTTTATTTTTGTCCTTTCTCTTTTATTTCTGGTCAGTCTAGTCTATTGATTTTATTTATCTTTTCAAAGAACCCACTTTATGCTTCATTGAGTCTTTGTATTATTTTGAAGTTTCCATTCTGTTTAGTTCCTTTCTAAGCTTTCTTATTTTCTATCTTGTGTTGACTTTGGGTATGGTTTTCTCTTCTCTCTCTAGTTCCTTTAGATGTGACATTAAGTTGTTAATTCACGATCTTTCTGTCTTTTTGATGTAGGTGTGTAAGGCAATGAACTTTCCCCATATGACTTGTTTTACTATTTCCCATAGACATTGAAAGCTTTGCCCCTTTCTTGTTTAGTTTGAGGAATCTTTTGATTTCTGTCTTAATTTCATCATTAGCCTAAAGGTTGTTCAGTAGAAGGTTTTTTAAGTTTGTGCAGAGCTGAGAATTTCTCTTAGAGTACATTTCTTGTTTTATTCTATGTGGTCTGAGAAGAATACATGGTGTGATTTCAATTTTTGGAACTTTTCTAAGATTTGGTTTGTGACATAAGGTATGATCAATTCAGTATTTCTTGATTTCTTTTCTGCTTCAATAATCTGTCTAGTTCCTTCAATGGGGTATGACGCTATTGCTTATTTTTTTCCTTAAATCTAATAGAATTTGTTTCTTAAATCTGCAAGCTCCTGTGTTAGATGCATGTATATTTATGATTGTTATCTCTTCGTTTTGAATTTATCCCTTTACCATTATATATAATGACCATCTTTGTCAGTTTTATTTACTTTTTTTTTTTAACAATTGCTGATTTAAAAAAGTCTATTTTACTTGACATGAGAATAGCCACACCTGCTCACTTTTGGTTACCATTTGCATTGAATATTTTTTCCATCCCTTTATCTTGATTCTGTGTGAGTCCTTGCAAGTTAGATGGGTTTCTGGCATATAGTTGGGTTGTCTTTTCCATCCACTCATGTATGCCTTTGAAGTGGACCATTAAGACTGTTCATGCTCAGTATTAGTAGTGGTAACTGGGATACTGTTCTATTCATCATGTTGGTTGATACCTTATTGCTTCCAGCTTTTTGGAATCAAGACAAGATTTCAATATCAAACAAATGGACAGACAAATATTTAAGTAAATGAACTACTTTGATTTAGAGAGTTTGGAGGAAAAGACTTAGGAAAAAGAAACAATTCTCTGTCTTCTAGAGGAAAGCCTTCATAAGGCATCTTATAGCTTGTTTTTGATGTATATGAAATGGATTGATTTACTAATATTGATTTTCTTTTAATACAGGCCCTTAGAAAATGGGCTTGAGTGTCTAATAAAAATACTCAAGAATTGCCTCAGCATGGTGGCTTATTTCTGTAATCCTAGAAGTCTGGAAGGCTACAGTGGGTGCCTTGCTTGAGCTCATGAGTTCAAGACCAGCCTGAGCAATCAATAGTAAGACTTCATCTCTACTAAAAATAGAAAAACTAGCCTTGAGTTGTGGTGGGCACCTGTAGTCTCAAATACTCTGGAGGCTGAGGCAAGAGGGTTGCTTGAGCCCAAGAGTTTGAGGTTGCAGTGAGCTATGATGCCACAGCATTCTACCCAGGATGACCAAGTCAGACTCAAGTCAGAATCTGCCCAGGGTAACCAAGTCTCAAAAACAAACAAACAAAAAACCAAAACCAAAACACCCCCCAAAGAAAACCCCCAAACCACTCAAGAATAAAGCAGGTATTTGTTAGATAGAATTTCTGTACAGAGAAAATTGTGAAATACTGCAATATTTAATCTCAACTAAATATTGAGACTTCTTTAATGATTCTTTAACTTGCTTTCATCTGTCTGAGACTATTAATTACAATGCTATATGGAAAAAAGTTGTGAGTTGAGCAAAAATAATTTTTATGAATAAAAGACATAATAAATGACTGTCCTCTAAATTCATTTTTGGAAGATAAGAAAATAATATACAATTTAAAAATGCTCCATTTAAAAAACTTTTTTGTTATATAATCGTGTTATATCAGATTTGAAATAATTTATAATATGATATTTAAAGAAAAAATTATGAGCAAAACACAATGACAAGTTAAATTTGTAACTCTTTTGTTTATTGTATCTCTATTAAGCTTGATAACTAGTCTTCTAAATGATTATATATAGGAACTGTCACCCAGATTCAAACATGATTATAATCCATGATTATAACCAGAACAATTTAAGAAATATTTCTGGGAGTTTCTTCAACATTACAACTCTTATCAGCGGGTGACATTTAATGGCAACTGGACTAATCAGAAACTAATAAGTTAAAAAGGACTTTCTCTCTGGGCAGCGCCTGTGGTTCAGTGAGTAAGGTGCTGGCCCCATATACCAAGGGTGGCAGGTTCAAACCCAGTCCTGGCCAAACTGCAACAAAAAATATCCAGGCGTTGTGGTGGGCACCTGTGGTCCCAGCTACTTGGGGGGCTGAGGCAAGAGAATTGCCTAAGCCCAGGAGTTGGAGGTTGCTGTGAACTGTAATGCCACGGCACCATACCAAGGGCGACAAAGTGAGACTGTCTCTTAAAAAAAACCCAAAAAACGACTTTGTCTCTAGATACAGAATTTTCTTTTTCATTTGCAGTAATTCTTTCTAAAGGGAGAAATCATTCAGTGTTTTTATTCGATACCTAGAATGTATAGCAACGTGAGGGCATGCCATAGGAGAGATAAGATATATGCTTATGGATGAGAGATGAAATCATAGCAAAACATACTGTATTGAACTGTGTGTCAGAGAGGCTTATCTGTTGCTTGTCACTTAATATACACGGATTCTCACATACACCCACATACCACTACTGCTACAGTTGCTAGCAGTTTTAATCAGGAACTTTCCAACCAGGTTCTATTCACTTGCATTATACACCCTGTTTCCCCCACCTGGGGTTGACTGGAGTTCAGCACAGCCAAGGTATTGATTGAAACCTTCTGGAAAAAATGTATTCAATATTTCCATGACTTCCCATTGGCCCATGAAGGTATATATTTGTGTGTATGTGTGTATATATATATTTTGCATATGTATGTAGATTATATATAAAAATAAATATTGGTGTTATATATTTATATATTTTTAATATATAAAAATAGTATACAGTATTTTTTTTGTGTATATATATATATATATATTTTTTTTTTGAGACAGAGCCTCAAGCTGTCACCTTGGATAGAGTGCTGTGGCATCACAGCTCACAGAAACCTCCAATTCCTGGGCTCAAGTGAGTCTCCTGCCTCCACCTCCCAAGTAGCTGGGACCACAGGCACCTGCCACAACACCCAGCCATTTTTTGGTTGCAGTCGTCATTGTTGTTTGGTGGGCCCAGGCTGGATTCAAACCTGTCAGTTCAGGTGTACGTGGCTGGTGTCTTAGCCTGTTAAGCCACAGGCGCCAAGCCATTGTTTGTATATTTTTATATTTTTATACACACAGAGAGACAAGGTGGTCATAAAGTTTGCCTGAAATTTAAAATTAAACATGCACTTTACGGCCATCCGATTGATCGATCGATCGATTGATAGATAGATAGATAGATAGATAGATAGATAGATAACCTGGCATAGATAACAGGCTCCTGGCCTGTGCAAGCTTGCACTAGACTGATGAATCTGGGGGTAAGTTGTCCCTACAGAAATTTGTTTATGTGAGATGTGACTGTGTGGCAGACTCTCCTCATGACCTGACCACTGAGCAGTCACCTGTACTTAGAAGCACCACTAATAAATAGTCAGGGTTCTCCAGAAAAATGAAGCCAATAATATATGTATAGATATATAGAAACAAATTATTGTGAGAAACTGAATTACACAGCTACAGAGGCTGAGAAGTCCCAGGATCTGCTGTCTGCAAGCTGGAAGCCTAGAGAACTGATGGTATAATTCCAGTTCAAGCCCATGGACCCCAAAACCAGGAGCACAGATATACCAGAATAGAAGATGAGAGATGTACCAGTTGCAAAAAAGAAGAAATTTATCTTTCCTTCACCTTTTTGTACTATTTGGCCTCTCAATGAAATGAGTGATGCCAGCCCACATTTGTTAGGTCAAAATCTTTTTTATTCAGTTTACTGATGTAACGTTAATTTCTCCTGGAAACACCCTCACAGACACATCTGAAAATAATGTATTACCAGCAATCTAAGCATTTCTTACCCCAGTCAAGCTGACACATAAATGAGACCATTGTGCAGTGAGAGTCATCTCTATGTCACACATATTGAGATTTCTGCATCTTTATAAATTCTTGTGTGGGCTGAAGGGAGCATAGCTTGCTACCCTGAGTTTTAAAAAATTGGCCTAGGTTAAAAACATATAAAAACATTATGATATTCTTGGCTCTTGTAATATTTGTAGTATACCTCTATTTTTTAAAATTTGTCATTTTTTTGACCTCATGTCTCAGTCTAAGTCTTCTCAACATAATAGCAATATGAGTTTAATAGCCTCTAAGATGGGTTGCTTTATATTGTCAATGAATTAGTAGTAAAAGGAATATAAAAGAATTTGATTACTCTCATGTTGACTTTGCAGAAATTTTTCATTTTTAGTTTTATGTTTCATAAAAGTATAACAAATAGTTTAAACTTTTATTTTATTAATATAGTGTTGTTTATTATAGGATAATTTTAAATAAAAATTTATATATTAAAATTTTAAATTTTATTATAGGATAAAAATAGTAAAACCAAACAAGCTATAATATTTTGATAAAATTAAAGAATTTAAACATCTGTGTTGAAAAGGTGTTAATGAATTGATCAATTTGTTAAATAAAGACTTTTGTTTTTAATAGAGCTATAAGTTTAGTGATAAAATAAATTATTATTTTAAAAGATATCACATGTAGCTTAAATTCAACTTGACTTGACTCAAACATTCTTCTAGACCCTAAGATTCTATGGAGAAAGTCTATCTGACTGGACATTCTGAAGAGAACTAGTCTCTTGTCTTATGGTAGCTAGAGGTCTTAACTGATGTCTTTTGTCAGAGTGGTGACAGAATTGTTTAGTTTGTCTTTAACTAATTTCTAGAAGCGCATATGGCCTTACAATCAGTTATTTTTATCATGTACTTTTTTTTAACTGGTTTGTTCTTATAATGGAATACAAAAGAGTTTTTATTTTGTTTTGAAACAGAGTCTTAACTCTGTTGCTGTGGGTAGAGTGCCATGGGGTCATAGCTCACAGCAACCTCAAACTCTAGGGCTCAAACCATCCTCTTGCTTCAACCTCCCAAGTAGCTACGAGTACAGGCACCTACAATGATGCTTTGCTAGTTTTCTATTTTTAGTAGAGATGGGGTCTTGTCTTGCTCAGGTTGACCTTGAACTCCTGAGCTCAAGCAATTCCCTTGCCTCAGCCTCCCAGAGTGCTAGGATAACAGTTATGAACCATCATACCTGGCTTACCATCAAAGTTTGTTATAAAATCTTTAATGAAATCACAGGGATCTAGAACCAAAGAATATGTTAACAAAAATTAAAATTAATTTGTCTGTTTATTTAGTTTTTGAAGTCTATGGTTGAGAAAATCTTATATACTTTCTTAAACACTAGATGGCACTAAAAATATATCATGATAATTCTGTTATTCATCAGGGCCTGTGGCCTTAAGATGATGCTTTCTTTGGTTATATTTTAACAGTTAAAATAACTTAAGTATTCTCTACTTGTATCATTGATTACTAAAATATGTAGAGGATGAGAAAACTGTGGAAATAAATAATTAGAATTATTCAAAGTATTATTATAGTGGTCCATAGATATGATGGGGTGTGTCACTCACAATTCAGGCTTCGTTATCATGTGAGTTTGTTCTCTTCTAAGTTCATCAAGAAAAAGAAATATGCTGCAAGTAAAGATAATAAATAGGTTCTTGGATCATTTGATAATCTGATTATACATAAGGCGTGAATCATACGAACACATTGGGAAAAGATCTAAATTCTTGACGTATAATACTTCCTTCAACAAAAATAGCATAAAACTAATAATATGCCAGTACCTTAAGGACATGAGTGACACATTCATCATCTTTCCAAGGAATATTGACCATTAGTAGTCCCTGCACAGGGTAATTGGAACTGCCTATAATCTCACAATTTAAAGGCTTCCCTAAATTTGAACAGTATTTCTAAAAATTTACCAACAGCAATAACATTTTGTGAAGCTGAAAGGGAGTTTGATATATTATCAATAATAACTTTCCCTGAGCTGTGCTAGAGGAAAGTCCGAGTCAGAAAGAGGTGTGATTGAAGGGTATAGCCGATCGATGGGGTGTGCCAGTCATAATCTGAGCATTAAGATAGTTTCTAGATCTTGGGATTTTTATAGCATTTGCCTGCTTTTAAAAGTTTTTGATTTGTTGTGACTTCTCATTCCAAATACATGTTCATTTTTAGATGTCATTTTATATTCTTTTTCTTTAATAAGGCTTAAAATAATGTGTTAGTCTCCGCCTGAGCACACCTAGACTCGTTTCTGTTCTAATTCCTTTGAAATCTTGCTACTACCTTGCTTCCGTCTAACTCTCTAGCCTTATTGACACTTAGCCCTATACTCTGTATTTCTATCAAAGGTAATTATTCATTTTTATTTCATGTGCTTTATGATTTTTTTTACTCCTAGGCCTTTGCTAATGTTGTTTTCTTTGTTTTTTATGCCTTTTCCTTGGTACCGCCTTTCTAATTTTGTCTTGTGAAGGTCTATAAGACCTGGGTTATTTATCAATTCCTTCATGAAAAAGGCACTGATAGCTCTCTCAGATAGCCACATTTTCTCAAGCTAGCTAAGAATAACTTTTCAGTTATCTAGAAAAATGTATTTTTATTTCTTTTATAACACATTTCCATTGCATTGTGTGTCTATATATACATATATATGTACATGTATATGTACATATATAATTTTATGACTGTATTTCTTCCATTAAGTTCTTAAATTTTGGACAAAAGGGCCTACATATTACCTCTGTTTGTGCCTCTTATAGTATTTAGCACAATTCCTTATACATCATCAAGAGCACGTAAAGATATGTGAGATAAATTGAATACGTAAAAGTTGATTGAAGTTCACAGCATGTTTTTCTCTGCTTATTTATTTGAACTTTTAATATATTGGTTTTAAGTATATTCATTTATTTAAAATACTATCTGCAACAACTGAAGACTTCTTGAATAAAATAAAGGAGAATTGTTTCTTCTATGCTAACAAAAAATATACATTTATTTTAATATAGACAACATCACAAGACTATAATTTCCTCCTCCATCTTATTTTTGGTGTGTTAGGAGTTGGAAAACTACAGCCAATGGGATAAATCTAAACTTTTACTGAAACAACAGCGACACCCATTCATTCTAACAATGTCTTTGGCCGTTTTCATGCCAAAATGTCAGAGGTGAATAGTTGTGTAAGGGACTCTATAGTGAGTGTCATTGGAACAGAACGAACAAAACTGAGAGGAATGGCAAGAGGCTAGATCTTAGAGGGTCCTGTAGGTCATAGTAAAAACTCTGACTTTATTATAAAGGAGATGAGGAACCACTGAAGAATTTTGTGCAGAGAAAGAAGGAACAGCCTTAGATTTTAAGAGAATTGCTCTGGCCACTGTGTTAAGAACTAAGGAGAGAAAGTGTAGAAACAGGGAGAACTGTTAGAAGAGCACTGCAAGAACCATGACGGTGAATTAGGGTTCCTAGGGAAGTTGACTGAGATTAGTGGTAGAAGTTTATTAGACTGCCTGAGATTGATACCTATGGAAGGGAAGGGAAGACAGTAGGATTTATTCACAATGGGAAAGTTGGGAAAATTTGTGTCATGTTCTAATGTCCAGATACCTCAGTCAACCCTAGGGCAGCACTAAAGATGGGATGGCTTTTTTTTAGACAGAGTCTCACTCTGTTGCCCCAGGTTAGAGTGTGTTGGCATCAGCCTATCTCACAGCAATCTTAAACTCTTAGGTTCAAGTACTCCTCTTGTCTTAGTCTTCCAAGTAGCTGAGACTAAAGCTAACTGCCACAATGCCTGGCTAAGTTTTCTGTATTTAGTAGACACCTGGTATCATTCTTGGTCAGGTTGGTCTCAAACTCCTGAGCTAAAGTGATCCCTCTGTGAGCCTAGGACTAGACCTTTATCCTCCCAGGTTAACTAATCATTGGATATGAAAAACTCCAGGAAGAGCACATGACAAATGAAATAGCTTTTTTTTTCAGTGGAATCAATTCCCAAAGAGAGCTGGCAGGTAAGTTACCTTCTACCAGAAGCAGAATATTCCCAGTAATTGAGGAAAATTAGTCCTTCAGTCCTAAAGGGGTACCTGTGTGGTACATCACAACATCCTCAATACCAGGCTAGAGGTAATGATGGCTTGGATGAGAATATTGGCAGTGGGGTGATGAGAAGCTTTCAATCTGTGAATAGATTTTGAAGGTAGAATCTGTAGGGAGCAAATTAACATTTTCTGATCAATCGTATTTAAGATATGAGAGAAATAGAGGAGGCAAAATAGACACCATGGCTTATGGCTTTAGCAATTGATGCATGGATATTTCATTAACTGAGAGGAGGAAAACTGTAGAAGGAACTTGTTGAAGAAAGGATATTAAGGGGTAAGTTTTGGAAATATTTTGTTGGAGATAGCTATTAGACAGTGAAATAGATAAATTTTTTCAGGATTTAGTGAGATGTCCAGGCAAGATATGTAAATTTGAGTCACTAGTCATGAGACTGCATAAAATCATAGGCCGTAAGTCTAAATAGACCAAAACAAAAATCTTGTGATTCAGCACAGGGGCACTTTGAAATTTAGATCACAGAAAGTAAGGAATAGCTAGCAAAGGAGACTGAGAAGGAATATTTTAAATGTTAGGGATAAAATCAATTGAGTGTGATATCCTAAAAGCCAAATGAAAGCAATGTTTCAATGGGAATAAATGGTAAACTGTTTCAAATGTTGCCGACAGGGCAAGTATGATGAAGACTGGGAAATGATCATTGGATTCAGCTGAATGGAGATTCTAGTGACTTTGATCAGAAGAATTTTTGATGGAACATTGAGGACAAAAACTTGTAAGTGGATTAAAGAGACAATAAGGGAAAGAGCAAGTATATACAATTCTTTCAGAGATTCTCTGAAAGGAAAGTTAAGTATAAAATTAAGCATTAAGTATAGGAAAAAGTAAGACAACAGAAGGATTTTTAGATAGAAGAAATTATAATTTTTACATGCAAATGAATAATGATTCAGTAGAGAATGAAAGGTTGGTGATATAAGGGAGAAAGGAGTAACTTGCTAATGTTGAAGTAAAAGCTGTACATTTTAGTATATACCATTTAATATCTGATAATAATGGCCTTAGGTATAAACTCATCTTTTAGTTAAAAATGTATATGTTATTTTATTCAATGCAACATAAAATATTGCCACAAGAAACTTTGCCTATAAACTTTGCATGTAATTATTATCTTACTTTGGCTTTCTCTCACATAACCCTGACATAAAAGCTTGAGTGTGGAAGGTGATCCCATCAAATAAAAGTGGAGGCAGGGGAGTAGGAAAGGCAAGGAAGAAAAAAAGCTGGTGCAGAAGGTGATAAAAAGATATGGGCTCTGTGATATTGATTAACTTATTGTCTTTCACCTACAGATATACTCTTTTTTAACTGCTTTGCAATTAGGGATCTGGACCACCATCTAGGCATGGTGGCTGCTGCCTTTACCTGCCATGCTTCTTGCATTTAGCAAATCTCTTATTTCTTCAATCTTTTGTTAATTTGTATTCTGAATTTTGACTTTTCAAATTAATTTATGTTTTTTATTTGGTCTCCAAAATAATCAGTTTATATATATATATATATCTCCAATATTGGATATCTAAAATTCATTTGTCATCTTCAATAAATAAGCAATTCCACTCTTGAACATATAGCTAAAAATATTAATAAAAGTGTTATTCATAACAATTTCAATCTGGAAATGGCCAGATATCTTCAGTAACAGAATGGATGAATAAATTGTGATATATTTATACAACAGTGTAGTAAGTAGCAAGGAAAAGAACCAAACACTGTTTTTTTTTCCCCAACAACCTGGATTATCACAGACATAGTATTAAGAAAAATAAGGCTGACAAAAGAGTTACACTATATTACTCCACTTATAAAAAATTCAAGCATAGGAAAAACTAATTTATGCTTATTGAGGTCAGAGTAGTTGTTTTATTTGGAGGGATAAGGAAGGGAGGTAGCAACTATATAGGTACACTAAGGAGCCTACTGTGTGTTAGATATGTATATTTTGATTTAAATGGCTGTTAAACAGGTGTAACCAGTGTGGTGAGAGGAAAGTGAGCTGAGAGGAGGCCGAACTGGAGAGGTGGTCCCCTGAGGCACCAAGTGGCAGCGGGAACAATGGCTGTGGGGCTTGCACCCCTGGACGTGTTTTGAGGAGACACTCTCAGGCTCTCTGGGTGA
>CAUYON010166940.1:0-11419 GCA_963573935.1 Arctocebus calabarensis
CCACAGCGCCCGGCTATTTTTTTGTTTTGCAGTTCGGCCGAGGCCGGGCTTGAACCCGCCACCTTCGGTATATGGGGCCGGCGCCCTGCTCGCTGAGCCACAGGAGCCGCCCTATTTAGGATAAATTTTAAAGGATGAAACTAGGAATTAGGAAGATGAAAAGGAGCCAAAACAGAGTAGAAACTTTGTAGGTGCTGCCCTGGGATGGGGTGGGGGTGGGAAAGCCAAGGCAGGTACTGAAGCCCCAGGGCTGCACTTCCACGGGACATGTGGAACCCAGGTGGATACAGCCAGATGTCTGTGCCTAAGGGGAGCCGTGAGCTGAGCCTCTGCAGGTTTGTTTATGGGAATTCTGTCCTCTTGAGAATATCCTCTGTTGAATTTATTCATTGTCATTTCGGTCCTTCATTCAGCCCTTGCTTGTGCTACTCCTCCATGTGGAATACATTTACCTCAATCTTTGCTTAGTCATTTATCCCATTCTCACAACTGTCCTCATCTTGCCAGGAATCCCCTTAAACTTGCATTTTTCAGGGTTGAGTTTGAGGAGAAAGCTTAGGAAATAACAGGTCAAATAAAGGTTACCCCCAATTTTTCCATCTTCAACAGTCAAGTGACTCAATAATGGCAGCTACCAACATGAGAGTCATAAAAGCAAAGAAAAATAAACACTTAAATAAGCAACAAAACATTGATCATCAGCCAGCAACATCAGTTTCTTAGCATCTCATGGAGACTAATGGAGAGAGAGAATTTCTTTTCTAGCAAATGAGAGATGGTGAATGGTAATTAGCCTTTGCTAATATAAGGTTTGTAGTCTAAAAGCTGCAAGGTCGGGCAGCACCTGTGGCTCAGTACGTAGGGCGCCAGCCCCATATACCAGGGGTGGCGGGTTTGAACCTGGCCCCGACCAAACTGCAAGAAAAAATAGCCGGTGCCTATGGCTCAACAGGCTAAGGCGCCAGCCACGTACACCTGAGCTGGCAGGTTCGAATCCAGCCCAGGGCTGCCAAACAACAATGATGGCTGCAACCAAAAAATGGCCAGGCGTTGTGGCGGAGGCGGAGGCAAGAGACTCATTTGAGCCCAGGAATGAGAGGTTGCTGTGAGCTGTGATGCTACAGCACTCTATCCAGGGTGACAACTTGAGGCTCTGTCTCAAAAAAAAAAAAAGAAAAATAGCTAGGCGTTGTGGTGGGCACATGTAGTCCCAGCTACTCAGGAGGATGAGGCAAGAGAATTGCCTAAGCCCAGGAGTTGGAGGTTGCTGTGAACTGTGATGCCACGCTACTCTACCGAGGGCAATAAAGTGAGACTCTGTCTCAAATAAATAAATAAATAAATAAAAGCTGCAAGGTCTGTGTTCAACTCACACATGGTCATGAATTCAGCTTTTTTTTGAGAATCTTAAGCTGTTGCCCTGGGTAGAGTGCCATGGTGTCACAGCTCACAGCAACCTCAGACTCTTGGGCTTAAGCAATTCTCTTGCCTCAGCCTCCCAGGTTGCTGAGACTACAGGTGCCCACCACAACACCGGCTGTTGTTTGTTGTTGTTCTATCTGACCCATGTGGGTTCGAACCTGCCAGTCTCAGTATATGCACCCTTCCCACTGAGCTATGGGCACTCCCCATGAATTCAGCTCTTACCACAATGCTGAGCACAGTAGGAATTCAGCAAATATTTTTTGGATTAGTAATTATTAGTCCTGTTTGTTGTAGCATTTTAAAAGTATACATGTCAGCATTATACAAGGTATCCATGTAACAAAATCACTTATACCCCCTTAATATTTTTAAATAGTAGAAAGGGGGAAGAAGCAAATATTGAGTGCAAAAATAGCACAAAGGAAGGAAGTAGGTCAGGAAGAGTTTTATACAGGATGTGACTATAGGATTTGAATCTCAGAAAAATGGAATAGATATTTTCCAAGGAAAGAAATGGTGAGCAGGAACATTCTAGGCAGAAAAGATCCATTTTAGTAGACACTAAATTTGTGATACTATAGTTGTAGAAGTGCAAGGTAAAGTGCTTAAAGTGGGCCATAGTCAGCAGCCAGTATGAGATGATGCTGAAGAAGAAGTAGCAGGGCTCTCCTGGGCCTCCTATGCCCTAGGATTTTGGCCGCAGGAAGTAAGGGAAGATCACATTCACACCAGCATCTAAGTAAGAGGCCTTCGGCTCCTGAGTTGAGGACAGCCTGGTTCATTCAAGTTTGGAGGCAGAGAAACTTCTTTTTTGTTGTTGTTTTTGTGAGACAGAGTATGACTTTGCCATCCTTGGTAGAGTGCTGTGGCATTATAGCTCACCAGCAACCTCAAACTCTTGGGCTCAAGTGATCCTCTTGCCCCAGCCTTGCAAGTTCTTGTATGCGATTTTGTCACGATCCTCTAGGGTACCATGGAGATGAAAGGAATGTCAAATGATGTTAACTGAAATTAATAGAATTTGGCCATGAAGTTGATGTTTTGTGATGGCAGAGGCTAAGAGTCTAGAATGACTCAACTAAAGCCACCAAAATTAGAACTATAGCAAGAGAACAGAGAAGAGAAGATGATAAGATCAGTATTTTATAGCTAGGCATAAACTATACTCAACTTTGCCTGTAGATTACACAGGTGGGTGTGCACAGTAAGCAGGTGGATAATTCAGTAGGACTCAAGATCAAGAATGCAGATAACAGATTTTGACTCAGCAGCATCCAAAAGCTCTATTTGGATGAGGTTATCTCAAGAGAGGAGAGAAGTTATCTAGGGACAGAACTTTGTCATTTAAGAAGTCAAGGCAGAGGGACACTTGTGTCTCCACATTTACATGTTCTTTTTACTTTAGGGGTAGAAGGTGTGCATCACTGGTATTGGTATCATAAGCTACACAGGTTATTTGAGGATTTTTCCTCGTGAGTGATGAAATGCATTTGTAGTGGGAATGGTCTGATAAAACAGTGTTGGTAAAGGTAAAGCATCATGCGCTTGTATGATGTCCACAGGAGTGTAAATGGGAACATCCTTACTGTGGCAGAAATCATTAGTTGCCCCCAATATCTACTCTCCCATTTCCTTAGCAAATGATCATCTGACCTTTAGTTGTACATGCAAGCTTCAAAGGAAAACAAAAGACTGCTTTTCTCAACCTCCCCTGCAGTTCCATCTGACCTCATGACCAAATTTTGGCCGTGGAGACGTCAGTGGAGGTGGTGACTATGATTACACAGAAGACTCCTTGAGAGCTGGACCCTTTTCCACCTCTTCCTGCTATCTAGGACGCAGAGTCAGTGCCTAGGACTTGAGCAGGTATCTCCTAACATGCAGAAGCAGCAAAAGTCTGAAGATAGCGGAGAACCAGAATGGAAGGGATCTGGTTGCCTGGGGCATGGACCACCTCCTCTCTCAGTAAAGGTCTGTCTTCTGTAAGCCCCCGTTGGGCTGTCTCTCACATTAGGTTGAACTCAGTCCTCACTGATAGGTTTCTGGAAGGCTTTAGCAGGTGTAACGTACATATTCTTTATCCTCGCAGCTTAGGGTATTAATAAATTACCTTAGATTGGGGTGGGAAGATAAATTGCATAGAGTTACTTTGGAGTACAAGCCCATCTTTAAAAACTCAAAATTTCAGTGACATTTATAAGTTCTTATTCTGTGTGCATAAAGACATTGTTATACTTAATAATGATTACTATAGATATATTTCTAAAGAAAAACTTAAAACTTAGATGTCCTAAATTAGTGAAAATTACTCTGAAACCATAAATATATTTCCTTTCCTCACCCCAGTTTCTCAGGGAATTTACTCTAAGGAGATGATTACATAAATTGGAGTAGGGGAGCAAACTAAAACTCCTTCCAGGCTCAGCGCCTGTGGCTCAACAGGCTAAGGCGCCAGCCACGTACACCTGAGCTGGTGGGTTCGAATTCAGCCCTGGGCCCACCAAACAACGATGGCTGCAACCAAAAAATAGCCATGTGTTGTGGCGGGCACCTGTAGTCCTAGCTACTTGGGAGGCGGAGGAGGAGACTCGCTTGAGCCCAGGAATTGGAGGTTGCTGTGAGCTGTGATGCCACGGCACTCTCTCCAGGGTGACAGCTTGAGGCTCTGTCTCAAAAAAATAAAAAATAAATAAATAAATAAAAATAAAAGTTCTTCCATAGATAATTGTTAAGCAAATTATATTTCTGCAAAAAGAAGTTGTTGAGGCTTGGCGCCTGTGGCTCAACGGGCTAAGGCGCCAGCCACATACACCTGAGCTGGCAGGTTCGAATCCAGCCCGGGCCCACCAAACAACAATGACGGCTGCAACCAAAAAATGGCTAGGCGTTGTGGCGGGCACCTGTAGTCCTAGCTACTTGGGAGGCAGAGGCAAGAGACTTGCTTGAACCCAGGAATTGGAGGTTGCTGTCAGCTGTGATGCCACGGCACTCTGTCCAGGGGGACAGCTTGAGGCTCTGTCTCAAAAAAAAAAGAAGTTGTTGAGCCACTAAAAATGATGTTGTTATATTTAGACATCAAACGAACTAATGTCTATGACATAAAATGAAAAGAGATTACACATGAGCATGTTTAAAATTATCCTGTTCATGTAAAACATATATACACACACACACGTATACACACACAGACAAATGAATCTATAAATGTGTATACATTCTGAGTAATGTCTGGTAGATAATTGTAAATGTAAAAATACTTGAATATTTTTTAATGTCTGGAAATGGGATTTTGGATTCTCCTCATGATTTATATTATTATTTGAACTGTTTATAATAGCTTTATCATTGTTATAAAAAACTGCAAGACCTTTTTAATTTTTTAAGTGTTCTCCTCTATAAAAAAATATCATTAAGAAAATAATATAGAGAATTTTGCCAGCTAACATTTCAGGAAGAGGCGTGGCCATTTCATAAATAAAAGAAAATACTCTCCAGAAAAACTGACTCACCTTTTTGTGGTAGTCTGTATTAGGTGGAGACATTTTAACTTTATGCTGATAAAACAATTGAAACTTAGATGACGGCCTTTGGATAGCATATTTCAATATTTTCATTTTTCATTTTACAGGTCTGAGGAGTTGTAATGGGGAAAAGCAATATACTTATGGTTTCAGAATAATCTTTGGTAACTTAGAACTCTTACTTTTAATTTTTTCTTTAGATATATATCCATAGTAATCATTATTAAATTGAGCAAAATATTTATGCACACAGAACAAGAACTTACTAATTAATGTCACTGAATTTTTTTTTTTTTTGAGACAGAGCCTCAAGCTATCACCCTGGATAGAGTGCTGTGACATCACAGCTGACAGCAGCCTCCAATTCCTGGGCTTAAGGGAGTCTCTTGCCTCCACCTCCCAAGTAGCTGGGACCACAGGCACCCGCTACAACACCTGGCCATTTTTTGGTTGCAGCCGTCATTGTAGTTTGGCAGGCCTGGGCTAGGTTCAAACCCTCCAGCTCCAGTCTATGTAGCTGCTGCCCTAGCTGCTGAGCAACACGTGCTGAGCCTGTTTTGTTTTTTTGAGACAAAGTCTCAAACTGTCACCCTGGGTAGAGTGCCATGGCATCATAGCTCACAGCAACCTCCAATTCGGGTTGAAGTGATCCTCTTGCCTCAGTTTTTCTATTTATAATAGAGACAGGGTCTTGCTTTTGCTTAGGCTGGTCTGGAACTCATGAACTTAAGCAATCCATCCACCTTGGCCTCCCAGAGTGCTAGGATTCCAGGCATAAGCCTCCGTGTGCCTGGCTGAATTCTGAGAGTTTTTTAGTTTTGTTGGGTTTTTTTTTGAAACAAAGCCTCAAGGTGTTGCCCCCTGGGTAGAGTGCCCTGGCATCACAGCAACCTCTAACTCCTGGGCTTAAGTGATTCTCTTGCTTCAGCCTCGCAAGTAGTTTGGACTACGGGCGCCTGCCATAACACCTGGCCATTTTTTGGTTGTAGTTGTCATTGTTGTTTGGCAGGTCTGGGCTGGATTCGAATCCACCAGCTCAGGGTTCGAACCCACCAGTGCCTTAGCTGCTTGAGCTATAGGCGCTGAGCCCATTTTGAGTTTGGGTTTTTTTTTTTTTTTTCCCCTGAGACAGAGCCTCAAGCTGTCCGCCTGGATAGAGTGCCATAGCATCACAGCTTACAGCAACCTCCAGCTCCTGGGCTCAAGTGATTCTCCTGCCTCCACCTCCCAAGTAGCTGGGACCACAGGTGCCCGCCGCAATGCCCGGTTGTAGCCGTCTTCGTTGTTTGGTGAGCCCGAGCTGAATTTGAACTCACCAGCTCAAGTGTATGTGACTGGCACCTTAGCCGTTAGAGCCACAGGCGCCGAGCCCAATTTTGACTTTTTAAAGATGGGCTTGTACCCAAAGTAACTCTCTCCATTTTATCTTCCCACCCACTCTAAGGTCATTTATTATTTTTTATGTTTTATTTCATGCACCTTTATTACAAAAACCTTTATTTATGAGGAAAGTAGGTACATTTATACAATTTGTAGCAATTAAATAGAAATCAAATTGTAGGACGTCTTAAATAAGTGGAGCTATGTATAGTCTGTTTACTTTTTGAACTAGGTAAGAGGATTGCTCAAGCCCAAGAGTTTGAGGTTGCTGTGAGCTATGATACCAGGGCAACAGAGTGAGACTGTCTCAAAAAAAAAAAAAACTTTTACAACTGTTCACCCTAGTATTTCCCAATGTTAAAATCCTGTAATAAGATATCCTCTCCCTTTTTTTTTTATTTGAAGGATTGTCTGCCAACTTGATTAGAAATAATCTGAGGCCCAACTTGGAAAGTTTTTATCCCTTTTACTTAAATCTTTTTTATGGCCATTTAAGTCCTACTGCATGAGAATCCCTTCTTCATTTTTTGTGATGTTAGTTTTCCCAGTGTCTGTCCTCACCATTTCAGAAAGAAGAAAAACAGGAGATCTTTTGCAGCTCCTTGGCTGCTTTAAAGATTAACTTAATTACAGTTTTAAATGTATTTAATATGATTAAAATATGAAATTTTACTTAGAAAATACTCTTTACTCATTCACAGAAAAGTGTTTTTGTGGTAATTTCATAACAATAAGCATTTCTCAGTTGTTTAGATTGTTTATCTTTAGGTTATTATTATGATTTTGTTTTTGCTTTTTTTTTTTTTTTTGAGACAGAGCCTCAAGCTGTCACCCTGGATAGAGTGCTGTGGCATCACAGCTCACAGCTGTGAGCTCCAATTCCTGGGCTCAAGCGAGTCTCCTGCCTCCGCCTCCCAAGTAGCTGGGACTACAGGCGCCCGCCACAACTCCTGGCCATTTTTTGGTTGCAGCCGTCATTGTTGTTTGGCGGTCCCAGGCTGGATTCGAACTCGCCAGCTCAGGTGTAGGTTGGCTGGCGCCTTAGCCGCTGAGCCACAGGCACTGAGCCTGTTTTTGCTTTTTTGAGACAAAGTCTCACTTTGTCACACTTGGTACAGTACCATGGGCATCATAGCTCATAGCAACCTCAAACTGTTAGGCTCAAGCAATTTTCTTTCCTCAGTCTCCTGAGTAGCTGGAATTAGAGGCGTCTGCCACAATGCTTGGCTATTTTTAGAGGTGGAATTTTGCTCTTGCTCAGGCTAGTCTCGAACTTGTCAGCTCAACCAATCCACCCACCTCAACCTCCCAGACTGCTAGGGTTACAGGTGGGAGTCACCTCACCCAGCCAGTTTTTTCTTTTTGAATTTTATATTAAGATAAATAAATATATAATGCATAAATAGAAATGAATTAATATAACATCATTCTAAATGTTCATATATATAAATCTATAGATGTAAATTTAAATATAAATATTATTTTCATAAATAGAATTATTTTCCAAAGTATAGATTTATATAGTCTGTATCCCATATATTAATAAATTCTAGTATCTAGAAGATGTCATTTTCAACAATACTGTTTAATGGAAAAGTCCCTGACCTTTTTTGATTTGATCATGCCATTTACTGTCTGTATGTCGTTAGGTAAGTAAATGTATTTATTTATTCAATGCTTCATTTCATAAGCCCTTGTTGGGCGGTGCCTGTGGCTCATCAAGTAGGGTCTGGCCCCGTATACCGAAGGTGGTGGGTTCAAACCCAGCCTCAGCCGAACTGCAAACAGAAAACTACCCGGGTGTTGTGGTGGGTGCCTGTAGTCCCAGCTACTTGGGAGGCTGAGGCAAGAGAATCGCCTAAGCCCAGGAATTGGAGGTTGCTGTGAGCTGTGTGATGCCACGGCACTCTAAGGAGGGCGATAAAGTGAGACTCTGTCTCTAAAATACAAACAAACAAAAAAAATAAGCCCTTGTTGACTGTATGCCCTTCACCATAACAGACCCAAATAAAGGTGAAATTCTCTTTTTTTTTTTTTTGAGACAGAGTCTCAAGCTGTCACCCTGTATAGAGTGCTGTGGCATCACAGCTCACAGCAACCTCCAATTTCTGGGCTCAAGCGAGTCTCATGCCTCCAACTCCCAAGTAACTGGGAGTACAGACGCCCACCACAACGCCTGGCCATTTTTTGGTTGCAATCATAGTTGTTTGGCGGGCCCGGGCTGGATTCGAACCCACCAGCTCAGGTGTAGGTGGCTGGAGCCTTATCCCGCTCAGCCACAGGCACTGAGCCAAAAGTAAAAATCTCTTAAGACTTAGAAATTGCGGCTCGGCACCTGTGGCTCAATGGACTAAGGCTCCAGCCACGTACACTTGAGCTGGCGGGTTCGAATCTAGCCCAGGCCCGCCAAACAATGATGGCTGTAACCAAAAAATGGGTGGGTATTGTGGCGGGCGCCTGTAGTCCCAGCTACTTGGGAGGCGGAGGCAAGAAACTCACTTGAGCCCAGGAATTGGAGGTTGCTGTGAGCTGTGATGCCACAGCACTCTACCCAGGGTGACAGCTTGAGGCTATGTCTCAAAAAAAAAGACTTAGAAATTGCTTTGGAGGGCTCAGCCCCTGTATCCCAGTGGTTAGGGCACTGGCCACATGCACCAGGGCTGGTGGGTTTGAACCAAAATAGCCAGGCATTGTGACAGGTGCCTGTAGTCCCAGCTCCTAGGGAGGCTGAGGCAAGAATCGCTTAAGCCCAAGAGTTTGAGGTTGCTGTGAGCTACGACTCCAGGACACTCTGCCAAGAGCAACAAAGTGAGATTCTGTCTCCAAAAAAAAAAAAAAAGAAAGAAAGAAAGAAAGAAAACACAAATCATTAAGGTTCCCTGGACTACATGCCTATTGAATGAGACTTTTCACCAAGGATCCTGGCTGGAGTTTGGACCACAGAAGGCCCTCATAGGATGAGTAAAAAAGGGATTCTAGGCCATGGATGCAAATTCTGGGAGATATTACAAGACAAGGAATCCTTGGAGAATTTTGTCTTGAAAATCTCAGAACATTCTGGGAAGAGGAGGGAACCAAGTAGGATGTCAGACACTACAGAGAAATAAAGATGGATGTGTCCTTAAATGTGGAAGTTGGAGGGATCCTCGTAACATTTACAACACGGATTTAATAACATGATAAATATAAATGAAATATGAAATAAAGACAAGAAAAATAGGTGATTTTTCTAAGAAACTTGTTTGTAAAGGAAAAAACAAGAGAAGGCTCAAGTTGGAAGGAAAGCATGCCCAAAGGAGTGCTGTAGTTGTTAGAAAAGTTTGAGGTGGCATGCAGCGACTCTTACCTGGCTTCTTAGCACTTTGGGAGGCCAAGGCAGGAGGATTGCTTGAAGACAAGAGTTTGAGACTAGTCTGAGTAACAGCAAGAGGTTAAGGCAGGAGAGGCTAGGAAAGGAGGACCACTGGAGCCCGGGAGTTTGAGGTTGCAGTGAACTAGGAAGACATCACTGTACTCTCTAACCCAGTGGTTCTCTACCTTCCTAATGCCTCCTAATGCCATGACCCTTTAATACAGTTCCCAATGTTGTGGTGACCCCCAACCTTAAAATTATTTTCGTTGCTACTTCATAACTGTAATTTTGCTGCTGTTATGAATTATAATGTAAATATCTGATATGCAGGATGTATTTTCATTGTTACAAAGGGGTCTCGACCCACAGGTTGAGAACCGCTGCTCTAACCCATATGTCAGAATAAGACAGAACAGGGGAAGGGAGGGATGGAAGAAATTTGAGTGTGTTTAAAGTGAAGGAGAAGAAGCCAATATAAAGAGAAAAGATGACAAAACAGGAGAGAGGAGAGAATTATACATCGTATAATTGAAGTAACATGACCTTTGGTGTTAGACCTATGTTTTTTTAATTTTATTTATTTTTAGAGATGGGATCTAGCTCTGTCATGCAGACTTGAGTGCAGTGACGCAAATCAGCTAACTATAGCTTCAAACTCCTGCACTTAAGCCATCTTCCTGTCTCCACCTTCTGAGTAGTTGGAATTACAGGTGCACCCAGTTAAGTTGTAAATTTTTTTTTAGAGGTGTGGGTTGCTATGTTGCCAGGCTGGTCTTGAAGTCTTGGCTTCAATCAGTCCTCCCAATTCTGCCTCCCAAACTGCTAGGATTATAGGCTTGAGCCATTGCACCTAGACAGATAGACCTAGATTAGAATCTTGTTAGCTGTGTGACCTTGACCAATGAAACTCACCCTCTGATCTCATTTTTCTCAATGAAATGAGACCCTAATAGAGAAGTGAAATTTCCTTATTCATTCATATAATTAACCTGTACAACAGGTGCTGGACATGGGGAGATAAGACACATAACAGCCCCTGTCTCTAGAAAAAAAATTAAAACTATGGCTCAATCGTATAATCCTAACACTTTGGGAGGCTAAGGATTGCTTGATGTCAGGAGTTTGAGGCCAGTGTGAGCAAGAGCAGGATCCCATTTCTACTAAAAAATAGAAAAATTAGCCTCAGCACCTGTGGCTCAGTGGTTAGGGTGCTGGCCACATACACCAGGGCTGGCAGGTTCAAACCTGGCCTGGGCCTGCAAAACAACAAAGACAACAACAACAACAAAAATAATCAGGCATTGTGGTGGCGCCTGTAGTCTCAGCTACTTGGGAGGCTCAGGCAAGAGAATCACTTAAGCCCAAGAGTTTGAGGTTGCTGTGAGGTATGACGCCATGGCACTCTACTGAGGGCAACATAGTGAGACTTTGTCTCAAAAAAAAAAAAAAAGAAAAATTAGCTGGATGTGGTGATACACCGATAGTCCCAGCTACTTGGGAAGCTGAGGCAGGAGGATCACTTGAGCCCAAGAGATAGAGGTTGCTATGAGCTACGATGCCACGGCACTCTACCAAGGGTGACAAAGTGAAATTGTCTCTACAAAAAAAAAAAAAAAAAACAACTTATAACCCAGGCTCGAGCCCACCTTTCCAGCCCTGGGAGCCTCAGTGTCGCAGGTTGGGCACCAGCCTAGTGTAGCCTCAGGTCTCAGGCCCCACTCACAGCAGGGGTGCAGCAGAT
>CAUYON010166942.1:0-15989 GCA_963573935.1 Arctocebus calabarensis
GTGGCGGGCGCCTGTGGTCCCAGCTACTTGGGAGGTGGAGGCAAGAGACTCGCTTGAGCCCAGGAATTGGAGGTTGCTGTGAGCTGTGATGCCACAGCACTCTATCCAGGGTGACAGCTTGAGGCTCTGTCTCCAAAAAAATAAATAAATAAATAAGAACATGAAAGACGTTTAACATCTAATTTTGGAGAAACTTCCTTCCACATGAAACCTGGTAAAGTAGCATGTGCCTACAATCCTACCTGGGAGATGGAACCCAACCTGGGCAACACAGTAAGACTCTGGCTTTTTAAAAAAACAACACAAAAACATCACCACATGAAATACAACTTCACATCCATTAGAATGGATATCATTAAAACAAACAAAATAATTAAGTGTTGACAAGGATGTGAATAAACTAGAACCATTGTGCATTGCTGGTGGGAAGGTAAATGGTGCAGCCAAAAAAATTAAAATACAGAATTACCACATGACTCAGCACAGCACTGCTTTTGTGGTTATAAGCCTGAAAGAACTGAAGACATGAACTCAAATAGATATTTGTATACTGACATCCACAACATGCTCAATAGCCAAAAAGTGAAAGCAACCCAAACATCCATCCATAGATGAATGAACAAAATTTTAATGGAATATTATTCAGCCTTAAGCAAGAAGGAAATTCTGACAAATGGTACAACATAAATGAACCTTGAAGATATTATGCTAAATAAAATAAGCCACACACAAATAAACACATATATGATTCCACTTACATGCAAAGTAGTCAAATTCATAGAAGTACACAGCAGAATGGCAATTGCCAGGGACTGAGGGAAAGGGAGAATTGCGAGTTACCATTTAATGGCACTGAAATGTGGGAAGATGAAAAGGTTCTGGAGAAGGCTAGTGGTAGTGATTGCATAGCACTGTGAATGTATTTAAATTTTATTTTACATATATACACACAAACAGCAAACTAAGAAGTAAAATACAAAGTTAGTGGTCCTTTTCCTTGTTCCTTACAAAAAGATGGAAGATTCCGAACTAGTCAAGGTAACAAGTACCTGCTGCTTTTTGTCCGTAAGATTCTGCTCAATCAAGGGATCCCACAATCTGTCTTTCCCAGATAAAATTGCTTAGCGATGACACAGAGCAATCAGTTAGCTCCAACTGGGGACTTGGCAACCATTACCAAAAAAAGGGGGAAAGTATTGCGGGACTCAACTGTATAAATGAGCAAGGAAGCCCTTTACAGCCAAAGTTAATGAGAAGTTGTCTGAATACCTTTAAATTAAGGGTATTTATTATTGAGAAAAACTGTTGACATATGAAAAAGCAAAAGTGGCTTGGAGCCCATAAAACAGTGGTTATGGCGCCAGCCACGTGCACTGAGGCTGGCGAGTTCGAGCCCAGCCCCGGCCAGCTAAACAATGACAACTGCAACAACAACAACAAATAGCTGGGCCTTGTGGTGGGCGCCTATGGTCCCAGCTACTTGGGAGGCTGAGGCAAGAGAATCACTTAAGCCCAAAAGTTTGAGATTGCTGTGAGCTGTGACACTATAGCACTCTACTGATGGCAACATAGTGAGACTCTGTCTCAAGAAAAATAAAATAAAAATAAATAAAATAAAATTCTCCCTTAGTTTCATTCTTAATTATACCTCTGAATATTTATAAATATCAAACGTGTTTAAACTTTAGATAGGTATTGGTTACAATTCATAGGTATCTAAGATTAAGACTTAACTAAATTTAATGTTCATGATCACTAGAGTATTGGTAAAATCAAACACGGTAATTAAAACAACTGGTTTTACTTCTCTTACTATCCTCAAGTACAATACTTTATATAAATGAGACAGGGGAAAACAGAAAATCATCAAAGCCTGCTTTATAGAGTCCCTTTTTTAGCAGAAAATGCTGCTTAAAACTGAACTTAGGTATGTTGCATGTGGTTAGCTTGCTCACAAAAGGATAAGTAATTTTTAGAATACAATTGAGCTGCAGTTTGTCTTTTATTTGTTTGTCTTAAGAGACAGTGTTTTACTGGGTCCTGGGCAAGAGTGCAGAGTGGCATGATCACAGCTCATTGCAGTCTCAAACTCCTGACATTCCAGTAATCTTCCCACTTCAGCCTCCTGAGGAGCTTCAATTACTGGCATGTGCCACCACATCTGGCTAATTTTCTTTTTCCTTTTTTTTTTCTTGTCAAGACAGAGTCCCACCCTATGCCCTGAGCAGAGTGCAATGGCATCACAGCTCACTACAACCTCAGACTCGGGTTGTGGGCATCCTGCTACCTCAGCCTTCATGAAGCCACGGAGATTATAGGCAATCACCTCAGCACTGGGCTGCACATCTGGCTAATTTTCTTTTCTTAATTTTTATTTTCGTTTTCTTTGAGACAGAGTCTCACTTTGTCCCCCTCAGAAGAGTGCCACTGCGTCACAGCTCACAGCAACTTCAAACTCCTGGGCTCAAGTGATCCTCTTGTCTCAACCTCCCAAGTAGCTGGGAATACAGGTACCTGCCACAATGCCCAGATATTTTTAGAGATGAGGTCTCGTTTTGGCTCAGGCTGGTCTCGAACCTATGAGGTCACACAATCTACCCACCTCAGACTCCCACAGTGCTAGGATTACAGGTGGGAGCCACCTTACCCGGCCTAATTTTCTTTTTATTTTCTTGTAGCGTCTGGCCTCAAGTCATCCTTCTGCCTTGATCTCCCAAGGTGCTGGGAACACAGGTGTGAGGCATTGCACCTGTCCTGGTTAATATCTTTAAGCTTACTGCCCTTTGTAGAGTTGAAATTTTTTAAATACTTTTTTTTTGTTTTGGCAGTTTTGGCTGGGGCCTGGCTCAAACCCGCCACCCCCAGTATATGAGGCCAGCGCCCTACTCCTTGAGCCACAGGCACCGCCTTTTTTTTTTTTAAGACAGAGTCCCACAATGTCACCCTTGGTAGAGTGTCGTGGCATCACAGCTCACAGCAACCTGTATGCCTGGGCCTGCCAAACAACAATGACAACTACAACCAAAAAATAGCCTGGCATTGTGGCAGGGGTCTATAGTCCCTGCTACTTGGGAGGCTGAGGCAACAGAATCGCTTAAACCCAAGAGTTTGAGGTTGCTGTGAGCTGTGATGCAGCAACACTCTACCCAGGGTGACAGTTTGAGACTCTGTCTCAAAAAAAAAAAGTGGGCAATTAATGCTTTTTAGTACATTTACAGAGTTTTGCAACCATCACCATAATGAACTTTTAGTACATTTTTATGACCCCAGAAAGAAACCTCATACCTATTAGCAGTCTCTCCCTATTTTTCCAACCCCTAGCCCAAAGCAACTACTAATCTTTCTGTCTCTATAGCAGAATTATCTATTCTGGACATTTCACAGAAATAGAATCATACCCTATGCGGTCTTTTGTGACTGGCTTCTATCACTTAGAATGTTTTTTCAATTCATCCATGTTCTAGCATTAATCAGTGCTGGTGCACAAAACAGTCACATTTCAAAAGTGTTCAACAGGGCAGCACCTGTGGCTCAAAAGAGTAGGGCGCCAGCCTCATATGCTGGAGGTGGTGGGTTCAAACCCAGCCCTGGCCAAAAACTGTATTCAAAAAAAAAAAGTGCTCAACAACCACATGTGGCTAGTGGCTGCAGTATTGCACAGCCTAATTCTAAAAGCAAAAACCTCCCCAATAAACAAGGGTACCATCCTTTAAATAAGAAAAGTGGTTAAGCCATCACAATGCTCAAACATTGTGGAAGTAGTCCAGGATATATGTGGGGGTGCTCAATAAAGAAATTTCACTTATGGAAGGTAACACTTTATAGAGCTGTGATTTTCAACTGGTGTGCCGTGAGAGTAACTTAGGTATGCTGTGAGAAGTTTTAAAGATCATTAACTAAATTATTTTCAAAAAAATAAAAATAAAAAGGTTCAAAGCACAGTAAGCATATTCCTTTTCTTGACCAACATAATATAAGTGTGCCATGGAGTTTATAGGTTTAAGTGTGCCTTCAGATAAAAAAGATTGAAAAACACTGCTTTAGAAGCTTACCAATTTGAACTTAACTGTTTTTTAGTATAAAAACTATTAAGAAAAACTAATGTCGTGGCATCTCAACAAAGAAATCACATATATTCCTTATTATAATTCCTGATAGCCCCAACAAATAAACAGACTGATCCTTAAGAGCATAAATTCCCACTGTAAAAGCAGAGAGGCAAGCATGGGCAATAGTGACACCCCTATCACATAAAAATAAAAAATTAGCCAGGCATGCATGGTGGTGCAACGCCTACAGTCCCAGCTATTTGAAAGGCTGAAGCAGGTGGAACCATTAAGCCAAGGACTTTGAGGCTACAGAGAGCTATGATGAGGTCATTGTTTTCTACCCCTAGCAAGAACCTGTCTTTTCTTCCCCCAAACCTCCCCTCAAAAGAGTAGAGAATTACTTAGATTTTTTTTTTTTTTTTTGAGACATAGTCTCACTTTGTCACCCTGGAAGTGAGTGCTGCGATGTCATACCTCACAGCAACCTCAAACTCCTGGGCTCAAGCCTCCCAGAGTGCTAGGATTATGGTTGGCCTACAATTTTTTATGGTAGAACTTTATATCATAGAATTTACCACTTCAAACTTTAAAAACTATCTTTGTTAATGATTTCTAAAAAACAAAACAAAGCCCAAAAAAATAGCCCTTGTCTGGTACAAGATGAATTATACCAACAATTTACCACAAGTGAAAAATTTAAATTAAAAAAAAAAAAAATTATGGCTCGGCGCCTGTGGCTCAACAGGCTAAGGCGCCAGACACGTACACCTGAGCTCGCGGGTTCGAATCCAGCCCGGGCCGCCAAACAACAATGACAGCTGCAACCAAAAAATGGCTGGGCGTTGTGGTAGGCACCTGTAGTCCCAGCTACTTGGGAGGCTGAGGCAGGAGACTCGCTTGAGCCCAGGAATTGGAGGTTGCTGTGAGCTGTGATGCCATTGCACTCTATCCAGGGTGACAGCTTGAGGCTCTGCCTCAAAAAAAAAAAAAAAAAAAAAATTAGTGGCATTAATACAAAGTCAAATGGTTAAACCAGATTCTAAAAATGTCCAATGCTATTTTAGTGAATTATTTTACATACAATATTTTCCCACCTATTTGTAAGAAAATGTTTTATTACTTTCACCTTGATCTTAGCATATAGGTAGCATATAGTTCTTTTTTTTTAGAAACAGAGTCTCACTCTGTCACTTGGTGTCACGGCTTACAGTCACTTCAAACTCCTGGGCTCAAGCAATCCTCTTAACCTCAACCTCAAGAGTAGCTGAGACTACAGGCACCTGCCACAACACTCAGCTAATCTTTTCTATTTTTAATGAGTCAAGGTCTCACTCTTGCTCAAGCTGGTCTCTGAATTCCTGAGCTCAAGCAATCCACCACCTTGGCCTCTCAAAGAGTACTGGGATTGAGTACAGGCATGAGTCACCGAACCCGGCCGATTAGCATACATTTCTAATTCCCTCTTCTACACCAAAGGAAAAAAAAATTTTTTTTTTTTGGAGACAGAGTCTCACTTTGTCACCCTCAGTAGAGTACCTTGGCATCAGGGCTCACAGCAATCTCAAACGCTTGGGCTGAAGTGATAACTCTTGCCTCAGCCTCCCAAGTAGCTGGGACTATAAGCACCAGCCACAATGCCTGGCTATTTTTAGAGATACAAGGTCTCACTTTGGCTCAGGCTCCTCTCGAACCTGTTGAGCTCAGCCAATCCACCCACCTTGGCCTCCCAGAGTGCTAGTATTACCTGAGATTCTTAGGAGAAAACAAACTCTGCTTTGCAAAGAATTTCACTTACGATTTGTCTACCTGGAAAGAGGAAGTTTATTTATTGTACAAAGGTTCAGAAAGGTGTTCCATAGAGAAGATTTTATAGAATTTCTAGTATTAGTAAACTCCAGCATTAAAATATAGTGACTGACTAAATAGGTAAATAAACTACCAGAGGGCGCTCTTTCCATTTTCTCACAAAGGAAGACTACCCACCCTTCATAGAGAAAAACAATACCATAGTAGACACTAAGATACAGATTTGTTAACAATGAAATCTTAGGCTCAGTGCCCGTAGCACAGTGGTTACAGCGCCAGCCACATACACCAAAGCTGGCGGGTTTCAGCTAAACAATAATGACAACTGTAATAAAAAAATAGCTGGGCATTGTGGTGGGCACCTGTAGTCCCAGCTACGTGGGAGGCTGAGGCAAGAGAATCGCTTAAGCCCAAGAGTTTGAAGTTGC
Organism: Arctocebus calabarensis; assembly: GCA_963573935.1. Lineage (NCBI taxonomy): Eukaryota > Metazoa > Chordata > Mammalia > Primates > Lorisidae > Arctocebus > Arctocebus calabarensis. The sequence continues at coordinate 6,284 of CAUYON010166942.1, forward strand.
TGTGAGCTGTGATGTCACAGCGCTCTACCGGGGGTGACATAGTTAGACTTCATCTCTAAAAAGAAAAAATAAAAAGGGAAATATCAGCTAACTGAACTTCAGAAAATGCTAATGTTTATTTTTAAACAAGAAAGGCACACTTTCCTTTAGGAAATAGGACGTGGACTATTCATTATTTGAGTCAAGGATAAATTGTGCCATGGCTTCTGAGAATGATCACAGAAAACCTCCAAGTAGGGCGGCGCCTGTGGCTCAATAGGCAGGGCACAGGTCCCATATACCAAGGGTGGCGGGTTCAAACCCGGCCCCAGCCAAACTTCCAAAAAAAAAAAAGCCAGGTGTTGTGGCAGGCATTTGTAGTCCCAGCTACTCAGGAGGCTTAGGCAAGGGAATTGCCTAAGCCCAGGAGTTTGCTGTGAGCTGTGTAATACCACAGCCCTCTACCGTGGGCAATAAAGTGAAACTGTCTCTACAAAAAAAAAAAAGAAAAGAAAGAAAGAAAGAAAAAAGACAGCCTCCAAGTGAAAATAACCCAACAAGTTTGCAAAAGAAAAGACTAGGGCCTAGCCAGTGGCTCAAACCTATAATCCTAATATTTTGGGAGGTGGAGGCAGAGGCAGGAGGATCATTTGAGGCCAGGACTTCTACAGCAGGAGTAACATAGAAAGACCCTGTCTTAAAAATTAGAAAAATTAGTTGGGTGTGGTAGTGCACGCCTATAGTCCCAGCTACTCCAAAGAATCCCTTGAACCCAGGAGTTTGAGGTTGCAGTGACCGATGATCTAGTCCCAGCAAGAGTGAGACTTTGTCTCAAAAACAAACAAAAAAAAGGGCAGCACCAGTAGCTCACTGAATAGGGAGCCAGCCCCACATACCGAAGGTGGCGGGTTCAAACTCGGCCTCGGCCGAACTGCAAAACAGAAAAATAACCAGGCATTATGGCGGGCTTCTGTAGTCCCAGCTACTCGGGAGGCTGAGGCAAGAGAATCGCCTAAGCCCAGGAGTTGGAGGTTGCTGTGAACTGTGTGACGCCACGGCACTCTACCAAGGGCGATAAAGTGAGACTCTGTCTCTACAATAAAAAAAAAAACCAAAAAAGAAGAGAATAAGATCACCAAAGCTACACCGAGTAAAGTTTTATTGTAAGTGGAAAGGATTAACAGAAGAATCTCATTCCAAAAAGCTTAAAAGAAAGCAAAGCTATGGAAATTTATATGTAATATATACCCCAGCTCTGTCATTCAACAAGACAAAATAAACAGACTCCTTTATTTAGGGCTTTATTCCAATATACATATCGTATAGTAACTTTTGGGTATTCTGGAGTTAGAAATCGGGCCATGTTCAATCACTAAATTCCCTTATTTCTCAAAAAGGCAAGCTGAGAAAGAGGGTCCTTATGCACAAAGCAGCCATGACATTAAAATTTTCTTTTTTTTTTTTTTTTTTTTTGAGACAGAGCCTCAAGCTGTCACCCTGGATAGAGTACCGTAGCATCACAGCTCACAGCAACCTCCAATTCCTGGGCTCAAGCAAAACTCCTGCCTCCACCTCCCAAGTAGCTGGGACTATAGGCGCCCGCCACAACGCCCGGCCATTTTTGGTTGCAGCCATCATTGTTGTTTGGCGGGCCTAGGCTGGATTCGAACCCGCCACCTCAGGTGTACATGGCTGGCGCCTTAGCCCATTGAGGCACAAGCGCCACGCCAAAATTTTCAATTTAAGCATAATACTGGGTTGTTTTTTTTTATTTCAATTGGTCTTTATTTGATATATTTTGATTGTATGTATTTTTTCCTTTTTTTTATTAAGTTATAAATATATATGTATAGATCATGAGTACATTTATGCCTTTGTGGGATTCAATGTGTTGATTATTTATAACACTGGTTTTAAGTATTTTCTGCCAAGTACATACAATTTGGTATGGCATTTTTTTATTTTAAAATTTGCTGTTTAGAACTTTAACCTGCAGCTCAGCGCCTGTGGCTCAAGCAGCTAAGGCACCAGCCACATACACATGAGCTGGCAGGTTCAAATCCAGCCCAGGCCCGCCACACAACAATGACGGCTGCAACCAAAATATGGCCGGGCGTTGTGGCGGGCGCCTGTAGTCCCAGCTTGGGAGGCAGAGGCAGGAGAATCGCTTGAGCCCAGGAGTTGGAGGTTGCTGTGAGCTGTGACACCACAGCACTCTACCCAGGGTGACAACTTGAGGCTCTGTCTCAAAAAAAAAAAAAAAAAAAAAAAGGCCGGGCGTGGTGGCTCATGCCTGTAGTCCCAGCACTGTGGGAGGCCAAGGCGGGTGGATTTCCAGTGCTCACAGTTCGAGACCAGCATAAGCATAAGTGAGCTAGAGTAAAAGACCCCGTCTCTACCACCAGGAAAGAACAATGCTGGGCATTGTGGTGGGCGCCTATAATCCCAGCTACTTGGGAGGCAACTGGCACAAGGAATCACTGCAAGCAAGGACAATGTAAAAAAAAACAAACAAACAAGGAAACTAAGAAGAGTGCAAGCCAACTGAAATTGAAAGCAAAAAAAAACACAAAAAAAAAATTAAAAAGAAAAAGAACTTTAACCTGCCAAATTACTTTGTTCATGTTTTGTTTGAGAGTCCCCTAGGCTGGACTGGAACTCCTGGGCCCCAATGATCCTATTGCCTCAGCCTCCTAAGGAGCTGGGACTACAGGCATAGCCACCATGCTGGACTTTATATTAATTTTTATAGCAATATGTATTTAAAATTTGTCTTCATCAAGATTAAATAAAAATCCACAAGATACCAAATCACAACTTTATCCCCAAACCTATCTTAATCCCTTCCACCTATTAAACCAAAATAAAATCCATCACAACCCAAAAGGAAAGAATGAAAAGAAAGGAGAGATAGAGAGAAAGAGAGTTCTTTACTTCAAACAGATCAACTTAGCTAAAAGCAAGATTCCCGGAGACTCTGGTAGTAGTAAACTTGTTCCCAAATGAAGACCGTGTTGTGCTATAATGAAGCAGAGATAAGGGCAGAAGCCGTTTTTGAAGTCTAAGCTTATAAGGGCAGAAGATCAAAAATGACTATTAGAGTGAGGAGTTAATAAGGGAAAGATGTGCTGAAAATAGCAAAGTAGTTTACACCAGCTTCCAGCTGTCAGTGCACTTACTCTTGCTAGATGAGAAATACTTCCTCCCCAGGAACAAACTCAGGATAATAAGACACCTCCCACTGCCTGCCCAGTCCCCATCACACAGCAGCCAGCTCTGGCAAAACAAGGAAGCCTCAGGGAGGTGGCACACAGCCAACCCAAACTGGATGGTTCCAGTTTAGGCTGGTTCAAGTCACAAACAAGCAGTTCCTAGCTTCCCCACAACATTCAGAGATAGGGGCTACCCAGGTGGCACACAGTGAACTTTCCTCATTTGCTCTCAGAACTAAGTCTACCTGGTTGTCATTTCACTAGCAAGGGAGCAAAAATGAAAGCAACATTCCCATTAGAGTAAATATAGGTCAACCTAGTGCTTGTTTCCAAAATGGAACACCTATTCCATACAGGACGTTCACTGACAACACCTACATGACGGGAAAAAAATTTATTACTAAAGTGTTCTAAAAAAAGGAAAACCAGAAAGGAAATCAACTGCACAGAGGTCTCCATAATGAGAGCTAAGCCTACCAGAACATTAGTAAGCACTTTTCCATATTCTATATTTACCATAAAAAAGCCTTGATGGCTAAGAGACCCCCAAAGGCAGGACTGTGTGTATGATATTGCACAAAAACAAGGCGGCAGCCAAAAAAAAAGAGAGAGAGAAAAGAATATGCTTCAAAAACGTGGACTCTTCAGTGACCTTTGCAGTCTGTCCATCACTAATGAAGAGTAAGAAAAAGTTTTGGTGTCTTCTCCAAAGCACACACTACTAAACATTTATTCTATGCTGCTAAAAAAAGCCCCAAATCAGCATTAAGGAGGAAACAAGTAAATGCTATTACTTTTGGAATGCAACAGGTATTTAAGACAGTCATTCAAAATTGAAGCAAGACCTAATGTTTCTCAAGGATTATGGGACACACAAACACAGCTACTGTTCTCTTTCCAACAACCCTTCTCCCTCTAAGTAGTTGACTTTTTAAAAGAATTTAGATACCAGTGTTTCAAGGAGAAAGAACAGCTAATCAAAAAGAGTCAATAAAACCACTAGTTGGGCTTTAACTGGATTCCATCACAAACAACAGTTGTAAATTTCAAGACAGACGTCACTGAACAGTTGGAAGGGTCCAGTGCAATGAATCGATTATATTCTTAACATTGATTTTCAGCAAAACATTCTCCTTTTTAAACGCTCAGATAATTTCAATTATCTAAAAGAATAAAAATAAAGTAGAACTAGCAAAGTCAAAGAATGGCTGTGAAAACCAGAAATAAATCACCTATTTGACATGCACAGTATTTTATTTAGGCTTAAAATAAGAGTACAAATATTGGCTCGGCGCCTGTGGCTCAACGGGCTAAGGCGCCAGCCACATACACCTGAGCTGCAAGTTTGAATCCGGCCCGGGCCTGGCAAACAACAATGACGGCTGCAACCAAAAAATGGCCGGGCGTTGTGGTGTGCACCTGTGGTCCCAGCTACTTGGGAGGCGGAGGCAGGAGACTCGCTTGAGCCCAGGAATTGGAGGTTGCTATGAGCTATGATGCCACGGCACTCCACCCAGGGTGATAGCTTGAGGCACTGTCTCAAAAAAAAAAAAGAGTACAAATATTTTAACTTTAAATGAAAGTAAGCAGCACAAGGTAAATTAACAAACAGTCCTGGCTCGGCACCCATAACACAGTGGTTACAACACCAGCCACATGCACTGAGGGTAGCGGGTTCGAACCCAGCCTGGGCCAGCTGAACAACAATGAAAACTGCGACAAAAAAATAGCCAGGTGTTGTGGTGGACGCCTACAGTCCCAGCTACTTGGGAGGCTAAGGCAAGCGAATCACTTAAGCCCAAGAGTTTAAGGTTGCTGTGAGCTGTGATGCCATAGTACTCTACCAAGGGCAACATGGCAAGACTCTGTCTAAAATAAAGAAAGAAAAGAAACAGTCCTCCTAAAAACATTTATTATTCTTGATTTTGGACTTTGTAATGAAAACCTCACTAAACCTTTACTATTCTCCTTAAAAATCCTCTGAACAATCCTAAAACATATACTTCATTTGTTGTTATTCCAAAAACTGACATGCACCAAATCACTGACTTTCTTTCATGTGTTAAAATAATTTTTCCTTTTTTTTTGTAGAGACAGAGTCTTATTTTATCACCCTCCGTAGAGTGCTGCGGCGTTACAAGCACACAGCAACCTCCAGGTCCTGGGCTTAGGCAATTCCTCAGCTTCCCAAGTAGCTGGGACCACAGGCGCCCACCACAACGCCCGGCTATTCCGTTTTGCAGTTCGGCCGAGGCAGTCTGAACCTGCCACCTTTGGTATATGGGACCAGTGCCCTGCTCAATGAGCCACAGGAGCTGCCCAAATAATTTTTCCTTTTTTTTTTTTTTTTTTTTTTTTTGAGACAGAGTCTCAAGCTGTCACCTTGGATGGAGTGTCGTGGCATCCACAGCTCACAGCAACCTCCAATTCCTGGGCTCAAGCGATCTCCTGCCTCTGCCTCTCAAGTAGCTGGGACTATAGGCGCCCGCCACAACGCCCAGCCACTTTTTTTGGTTGCAGCTATCATTGTTGTTTGCCGGGCCCCGGCTGGATTCGAACCTGCAAGCTCAGATGTACGTGGCTGGCGCCTTAGCCCGCTGAGCCACAGGCGCTGAGCCTCCTTTTTTTTTTTTTTTTTTTTTTGAGGAACCCACTATCCACCCACCTCGGCCTCCCAGAAGACAAAACCATTTTTGATGGCCAGGCATAGTTGCTCACAACCTGTAATCTTAGCACTCTGGGAGACCAAGGTGGGTGGATTACCTGAGCTCACGGGTTCGAGACCAGCCTGAGCAAGAGCGAGACCCCTCCCATGTCTAAAAAACTGCTGGGCCAAAAACTAATAATAATAATAACCGGGCATTGTGATAGGTGCCTATAGTCTCAGCTACTTGGGAAGTTGAGATAAGCGAATCCCTTAAGCCTAACAGTTTGAGGTTGTTATGAGGTGTGACGCTACAGCACTCTACCCAAGGCAACAGCTTGTGACTCAGTCTCAAAAAAAGAATATAATAATAATAAATAAATAAAATAAAATATAAAATGGCCAGGCATTGTGGCAGAACCTTGTAGCTCCAGCTACTCAGGAGGCCACAGACACTGCCCCCAAAAAATCATTGTTGATGATAAAGTCAGACAAGTATGTTGTTTATGATTAAACACTGCAAGACATCGCCAAAAAAATCACTATTAATTCCTGTCATTTTTTTTTTTTTTGAGACAAGAGTCTCACTTTGTTACCCTCAGCAGAGGGTGGCGTCAGTGGCATCACAGCTCACAGCAACCTCCAGCTCCAATTCTCTTGCCCCAGCCTCCCAAGTAGCTGGGACTACAGGTGCCCGCCATAACGCCCCACTACTTTTTGTTGCAGTTTGGCTGGGGCTGGGTTTGAACCCGCCACCCTCGGTATATGGGGCTGGCTCCCTACTTACTGAGCCACAGGTGTGGCCCAAATTCCTTTAATATTTTAAGAAACTAATTTTTATTTCATGTATGCATCAAAACTGCTGCCGTTTCCTGCACATGGTATGTATCACAGCAAAGTGTACAGTCAAATCATAAAATAAGCATTCCTTCTTCTCAATTAGCACCTGAATAAGCATATCTGCAATAAAAAGAAATGGAAGGTACACTTTGTTTCTTTGATACATATCATTCTTTTTTTATTTTTTTGAGACAGAGTCTCAAGCTGTTGCCCTGGGTAGAGTTCTGTGGCGTCACAGCTCACAGCAACCTCAGACTCTTGGGCTTAAGTGATTCTCTTGCCTCAGCCTCCCAAGTAGCTGGGACTACAGGCACCCCCACAAAGTCTGGCTATTTTTTGGTTGTAGTTGTCACTGTTGTTTGGCAGACTCGGGTTGGATTCAAACCCGCCAGCTCTGGTGTATGTGGCTGGCACCCTAGCTTCTGACCTAAAGATGTCAAACCTGAAAGAATGATACCATTTTTCTTTTTATTTAACTTTTTAAATTTTTTTTATTAAATCATATCTGTGTACATTAATGCAATTATGGAGTACAATGTGCTGGTTTTATATACAATTTTTTGTTGCAGTAGTTACTGTTGTTTAGCTGGTCCAGGCCGGGTTCGAACCCATCAACTTTGCCACTGTGGCATGTGCACCAAGCCTAGTTTTTCTTCTATTTGTAGAGACAAGGTCTCACTCTTGCTCAGGCTGGTCTTAAATTCTTGAGCTCAGGCAATGCACCCGCCTCCACCTCCCAAAGTGCTAGGATAACAGGCATGAGTCCTCATTGTTTTAAGCTCTTTTACCTGGCTGCTTCCTGGCCCAGGAACTCCAGGTGTGGATGTTTGTCTTTCTCGTCCTTTCCTACCCCCAAACTTCTCCCTTATATCTTCCAGATGACAATTCAAAAGAACTGTTAATAATGTAACAACTATAAAATGAAAATTTGAGAAAGAATAATCATTTTTAAAAAGCAGCACATTTTCAGGCAGCACTTATGGCTCAGTGGGTAGAGCGCCAGCCCCATATGCAGAGGGTAGAGAGTTCGACCCTGGCCCTGGCCAAACTGCAACAAAAAAATAGCTGGACGTTGTGGCGGGTGCCTGCAGTCCCAGCTACTCAAGAGGCTGAGGCAAGAGAATCGCCTAAGCCCAGAAGTTGGAAGTTCCTGTGAGCTGTGACGCCAAAGCATTCTACAGAGGGTGACAAAGTGAGACTCTGTCTCTTATTTTTTTTTAAAAAAAGCACATTTTATCATTTTTCAAATTTATGAAGAAAACTTGCTCTAAAATTTTGATTTCTTCAAATAGGTATCTAAGTATGATCAAGGCCACATGGCTTATTGAAAGACACAGACAATAGAAACATTGAGATGTCACTCATTACACAGTTATTTTTATGTAGTTCTTTTGCTTATTACTATATTCCTTTTAAGAATTTATGTCTAGGCTCAGCACCTGTGGCTCAAGCAACTAAGGCATCAGCCACATACTCCTGAGCTGGCGGATTCGAATCCAGCCAGGGCCTGCCAAACAACAATGGCGGCAACCAAAAAATAGCCAGGTGTTGTGGCGGGCACCTGTAGTCACAACTACTTGGGAGGTAGAGGCAGGAGAATTGCTTGAGACCTGGAGTTGGAGGTTGCTGTGAGCTGTGATGCCACGGGCACTCTACCCAGGGTGACAGCTTAAGGCTCTGTCTCAAAAAAGAAAAAAGAATTTATGTCTAAATGTTTATTTTCATGATTAGAAAGAATAAAAGTCTGTAGTTAATATGCTCTCCTTCAGATGAACTTGGTTCAAAGGAAAAGGCTTGACTAGAAGACAGAGTTTTAAGGGGACCAGAAAATGAGGCTACCTTTTTGTAAAGCTAGAAAGATGTATCTAGCCATAGACATCTAGAATAATTTAATTACATATTAAACTCTTAATCAGACATATAGAATTTCTTTTTTAGATTAATCATAGCCAGTATTTAATCCAAATTGGCCCTATTCTTAGGGCTCTATCCAATCTGCTATTAAACGTATTTCATAAATCTGATGCACAAAAAAGGAATTACTTATTACATGGGTGGCTAAATGTAAACTCAAATTAACATTAGCCCAAAAACAGATTCAGGAAAATAATCTGTTAGAGAAAAGAAAAAGGTTTGGATTATCCAAATCTCAACCTTTTTCCATCACATGTATGTCCAGTTTCCAAGATGCATTCAATAAACATTCATAGGGCTAACTGGAACTACAAAGGTGCTTCGGACTCTTTGGCAATCTGTTAAAGTCTATGGACAACTTTTCAGAAGAATATTTTTAAATGCACAAAGTAACATAAGCAGGAATAAAAAGTAAATTAATTATATTGAAAGTTATTAAATCTTTAAATTTTTGTGATATAGTAATATATGACTTTATTAATATTAAATAATGCAACCTAACATTGGGTTTAATAACTATCTTAATTGGACAATAACAATGAATGTAAACTCAAATTTGAGATATCTGCAACTATAATATACAAGCGGATTGGCCAAGCTCTTTGGTTTGCGCCTATAATCCTACCACTCTGGGAGGCCAAGGCAGGTGGATTACTTGAACTCAGGGGTGCAAGACCAGCTTGAGCAAGAGGAAAACCCTCTCTCTACTAAAAATAGAGAAAACTAGCCAGGCACAGTTCCAGCTATTTGGGAGACCGAGGCAAGAGGATTGCTCAAGCCCAAGAGTTTGAGCTGCTGTGAACTATGGTGCCGTGGCACACTACCCAGGGCAACAGAGTTAGACTGTGACTTAAAAATAAAATAAAATAGCTGTGGATTTATATTGGTAAAAAAATAAATTACATTGTTATTAATGCTGTTGGCCTACATACTCTGTTGCGTACTTTCACAATGGAAAGCAATGCTTAATTTCAGTTACAGGTTAGAGAAAAGATGTTATTTTTTTTAACCATCCAAGTTCAAGAATCCCCTAAACCAGTCCAATTATTTTTGTGATTACTAGAAAAGAAAGCTCAGTTTATATCTCAGTTTATATATACTCATATATATATTTTTT
>CAUYON010166945.1:0-10193 GCA_963573935.1 Arctocebus calabarensis
GCGCCCGCCACAACGCCTGGCCATTTTTTTGGTTGCAGCCGTCATTGTTGTTTGGCGGGCCCAGGGGCTGGATTCGAACCCGCCAGCTCAGGTGTACGTGGCTGGCGCCTTAGCCCGTTGAGCCACAGGCGCCGAGCCCAAGAACGAGGTATCTTGATGGATTGTTTTGATTTAAACCATCAAAGGGGGCAACCGGGGAGAAGAGCCCTCACCTGGGGGAGGGCCTTGTAGATGAGTTTTAGAGTCCCCTGTTGTTTCTGTTTGGAATTAACATTTTGGCAGTCCGGCACCCCTTCCCATCTCAGTCTCACCCAGGCATTTGGCCCTTTCCTTTAAGTGCCTTCCTGGCTGCTTCACCCTGGCAGTTGGCACACGCTGGTCAGTCTGGGGATCCCAGGCCCCCACCCCATGCCAGTGATGAAGACAGTGTGCTGAGAATTTGGGTTTTACTAAAAGGAATCTGCCTGTGGTCCCCGTTATTCCGGAGGCTGAGGCGGGAGGATCCTGGAGCCCAGAAATTCCAGTCTCTCCTGGGCAACATGGAGAGAGAGACCCTATCTCTAAATAAATAAAAGAGAGATCCTTAAAGGATAACCACCACTGTTGAGAGGCCCAGCAGTCAGGCCTTCACAGTGATGGATCACCCTCCCCTCCCCCACCATCCCCAGCCCCCCAAGCTTCAGGAAAGGCTTTTTTTTTTTTTTAAAGGTTTTTGCCGCCTTTGCCCTTTGTCTGCTGGCTCCCTTTGTTCAGGTCACGCTGCCATTTGGAAATGGGTTTCCTTGGTTTGATGGACAAACAGGACAGGACTGAGATGTGAAGGTTCATGCCTTTCAGAGAGTGTTTTGGAAAAAGGTGGAAAGTAGAGCTGCCAGCTTTACTGTGTTGGGGTCTGGGGTCCTGAGCTGGGGTTGTGAGCTTTTTAGTAGAAGGCTGGTGAGCGTCTCCTGGAAGCACAGAAAATGCTCAATTAAGGCAGTAAAAGTGTCTCCCCCACCAATTAATCCCCTTCTCAGCACAGGAAGTTGATGACTTAATTTAGAAAATATGTTTTAAAAAATCGGTCCAATAGCTCTATAGACTTAATTCCCTGCATGTTAATATCTATCTAGATTTATACCCTGACATTTCATTAAAAAACAAAGACTCAAAAGTTTTGCCATGCTGGAGATGGAAGTGTGTATGTTCAGTGGATGGAACAGTCTCCAATGTGCTTGACAGCCTGAGGGGCTCGTTAGCTCCATTTTCTGCCAAAAATACAGGAGAATAACCAATCTGTCAAATGTTGTCAGGTCAGGGAGAAGATTTAGATAAAGCCCTTTCAGCATTAATATTAAAAGCTGTCTTAGAAAAACAGGTAAGGCGGGGAATGGAGAATATAGAATACAGAATTTCTGGACCTAAGACCAGAATAATAATAAGATTATTATTATTTTAATAATCGAGGATAAGTGGAGGCTAAGTATCCTTTCCTTAGGCCAGTTAGGCAAATAATGCCTGAATCCTTTCTTGGTGGTTTCTGGAGGCTGGGACCCCATCACAGCCTGCCTGCCACCGGGCGTCCCTGAGAGGTGAAATCTGAAAGGCTGGTTTGAAGGGATTTCGAGGGTGTTAGTTGGATGTGTTTCAGCAGAAGTCATCTCGGGGACATGCAGGCGGGTGTTATGAGAGGGTGTTGAGTGAGGAGCAGGGAGAGCTGAACCGGGTGACAGCTCACAGATGGGGGAAGCCCAGGAGAAGAGAAAGGGATCACTACTCAAGCACCTTGACCTCCTCCCACACAGACCCCCTTGGCACCGCCAGCTTTCTCTCTGTTGAATGGTGCCCTGGCTCCAGCTACACAGGAGATGCTGACAGGGCTTTCTTATCAGCCATAACATGGCACTACATTGTCCTGAAATACCCTGACATCTTAATTCCAGAAGGAAGTTATGCTTTCTAGGGGCCCAAGGTGGATGGAGGTGGGGGCAGAGGGAGGAGGCCCATGAGACTTTTTAAGGGGAAAGGATTTCGGTGGTGATTTAAGCTCTGGCAAGCGCTTTGTTGGAAATGATTCACTAACTTCTGGCTGCTTCACTAACACTGCAGATGTGGCCATGGGCACGGCACGTTTCCTGTTTGGAGTGAGGGAGGATTCTGGTCCTCAGGTGTCTTCTCCCGAGACCGGCCGTCAGACTGCATGGAGCAGCACCATGCCATAGACTTTTATGGGATGATGGAAATGTTCAAAGTGTTCTCTATTCCTCGTTTTCAAATCTGTAGCCTCCAGCCACACATGGCCATTGAGCACTTTGAGATGTGACCAGTGCTCCCGAGGGTCCAAATTTCTGACCCTGTTACTTGATTTTGATTAATTTAAGTTTAAAGGGCCCTATGTTGCTCGTGGCTGCCACACTGGGCAGTGCAGTTGCGGTGTTCCAGCTCCTTACCATTTTATATCGCCCATGAGAAAGTGAATAAATGAGAATGGACATTGTGAAAAATAAGGAAATGAATAAGCCACGTGCCGTCCACCTTGTTTAAGAAATTGAGCTTCATTCCTAGTTCTCATGAAGCTGGGTCTTCCAAGGTAATGATAGTCCTCTGTTTTATGTTAATAATTCCCTTATTATCTTTGTAGTTTTGCCATATAACAAGGTTGAGTATCCCTAGTCTGAAATACTTGGGACAGAAGTGTTTCAGACTTTGGGTTTCTTTGGATTTTGAAGTATTTGCATTGTACTTACTGGTTGAGCATCCCTACTCCATAAATCTGGAATCTGAAGTGCTCTCCAGTGAGCATCATGTGGGTACTTAAAAAAAAGTGTCCGATTTTGGAGCGTTGGGTTTTTGGATTAGAGATACTCAATTTGTAGTGTGTATCTCAGTTTCTTGGGACTCCTGTGTCCCACAGACCGAGCCGTTTAAACAAGACAAATTTACTCTCTCAGTTCCGGAGGCTGGAGGTGGGAGACCAAGGCTTGGGCAGAGCTGGTTTCTCCTGAGGCCTCAGTCCTTGGCTTGCAGATGGTATCTTCTCCCTTTTCCTTACACGTTGTCCCTCTTGAGTGTCTGTGTCCTTATCTTCTTATAAGGACCCTGGTCATTCTGGATCAGAGTCCACCCATGTCATTTCACTTTAACTTAATTCTTCCTTGTAAGACCCTTTCCCCAAATACAGTCACCTGATGAGGAGTGGGTGCGGGGGTGAGGACTGCAGCGGATGACTTTTGGAGGAGCACAGTTCAGCCTGTAACAATCCCAGAGCAGCACATCACTTTAGCTTTGCCTGTTTTTGACCTTTTAATAAGTAGAACGTGTTATATGTTCTTTGGCAGTCTTCTTTTTTCCACTTAGCATTTTCATTGCCTTGGGGTGTGGTTGCATTGGTCATGGGCTAGTTCTGTGGATGAAGGGGTCAGTTCTGTGTTCTCATCTGGGGTTGAACGGGCTGGAAACAAAGCCTCCTTGCTGTTGGATCAGACAGCTTCTTCCAGGAGCAAGGAAGAAGGTTCCTGTATGGCTGACCCCTGCACTCACTTTGCCCAGCGGGGTGGACACATGCTGGTGCCCTCCTGCCCCCCTCCCCACAGTCCCCCTCCCTGCAGAACTTTCTTCAGCCTCCACTTCAGAAATACAATCTCTTAACACCTTTCCTTGGTATTTCCTCCTTTCATAGTCTCTTCATTCATTTCTTGTTGCCTGTATAGCTTTTTTATAGGTATTTATTTTGAGACAAAGTCTCACTCTTTTACCTGGGCTAGAATGCAGTGGCCTCAACCTAGCTCATGGCAACCTCAAACTCCTGGGCTCAAGCATTCCTCCTGCCTCAGCCTCCTGCGTAGCTAGGACTACAGATGACTGCGACAAGGCTCAGTGTAGCCGTTAGTTTTAGTGGTTGCATATTATTTAGACAAATACCATTTCTTGTAACAGATCAAATATTCAGCCATTCCATTCTTATTTTTCTTTTATTTTTTGGCAAGGTCTCTCTCAGTCACCTGAGGTAGAGTGCAGTGGCTCAGTCATAGCTCATTGCAGTCTCCAGCTCCTGGGCTCAAGTGATTCTCCTGCCTCAGCCTTTTGAATAGCTGAGACTATAGTCATGTGCCACTATGTCTAGCTAAGTTTTGAATTTTCTGAAGAAATCGGGTCTTTCTGTGTTGCCCAGTCTAGTCTCCAACTCCTGAGACCACTAAGATCACTCTCAAATGATCCTTCCTTGAACTCGGCTTCCCAAAATGTTAGGATTATAGATGTGAGTCATGGCTCCTAGTCTCCATTTTTTTTAGGTACTTATATTTTTCCAAATTATATTTATGAAGTTCAGATTGGAAAGAAAGCTGCAACTAAAGTACATAAAAATTCCCTTTCCCCTGAACCATCTGAAAGTAAGCAGCTGACAGGATACCCATCAACTTACTGTATGCTTTAGTGTGTATTTCTTACAAACAAGGGTAGACTTGTACATAATCCTAATACAACTGTCATGAAAGTCAGAAAATCAGAATTGGTCTTCATCAGACCCCAGTCAGGGCAGTTTCAGCAAGATCTCTGTGATGTCCTCTGTGCAAAGGGATCCAGCTCAGCGTCACCTGAGGCATCTAGCTTCAGGCCTGCGTCGTCTGTTCACTCTGGAACTGGTCTGCCCTTGACCTTTACGACCTTGACACTTGGGAAGGGTGCTACCCCATTACTTCATAGGAGGACTTTGTGTGTACCTGACTGCATATTTGGCAGGCCCACAGTAGAAGTGATGTCCTCTGTGCCCTTTCCTTGCTCCTCGTGGTGGCATCTGAGTTCACTTTGTCTCCTGTCCGGTGAGAGTCACCTCCTGCGGGGTGGGGTGTCTAGTAGGCTTTCCCTTTGTGACATTAATTTGTATTTGGTGTTTGGTGGTGAGGTACTTAGAAACCATCCCATTCCTCATCAAACTCTCACTTTGATTGTTGATTTCTATGAGAATAGACTTAGGACCCTGTCTTATTCAGGGGATGATAATCGTGCTGTTCCTCTGGGCAGTACCTACATTGCTGCTGCTCCTACAAACATGAACTCTATTTACTACTGGATTAGCCCAGTAGTAAACTTGAACAACAGAAACGTACTGACTCACATCCCTGGAGGCTGGAAGTCTGAGTTGAAGGTTCAGGAGGGTTGGTTTCTTCTGAGGCCTTTCTCCTTGGCTTGTAGACGGCATCCTCTCCCTGTGTCCCTTATCGTGGTCATTTTTTTGTGTGTATCTGTATATACCAGTCAGGTTGGATGAGGGCCCACCTTCATGACTTTGTTTTTAACTTAATTACCTCTTCAAAGGCCGAACCCCTCAAAGGCCCTTATATGGTTTAAGGTACTGGCAGTTAGGACTTCAACATGATTTTAACCATTAGGCCAGGAGGCACCCCAGCAGCTTCCTAATTTTGAGGGACACAGCTCAGCCCATGGCGTGTACTGACTGTGCGTTTTGTGGTATTAACATTCTGCCTGGCTGACCGCTATGATGAAAACTTAGTATTGACCTCCTTAGCATTCCTAAGAAACTTCTCAGAAAGAGTGACTACAAACAGAGGCAAAAGTACTGCGGGAAGGGAATGTGGGAGGGCTGGAACTAGACTTTCTGCAATTCTCATCTAAGTTAACAGGACTTCTTGTGTGCATGGCAAGGTCTCCATCTGGTCAACCTGGGCCCAGAGTTGCCTAGACCCTGGACTTTTCCTGGGATTTGCTTTCTGGTGGGCACACCTCTATGTTGCATGACTTAAGGAATAAGAGAGAGAAGTGGGCTCTGCCAAGGTCCTGCTTATCAACTGCCCAGACCCTCCGTATCAAAGCATGACAGTATATCAAAGTGTTCAAGGGCTTGAGGATTATTTTAAAAAAGTTATGTCAGCAAGGCTACAGTGACTCATCCCTGTACTCCTAGCACTCTGGAAGGCCGAGGCGGGTGGATCGTTTGTGCTCAGGAGTTTGAGACCAGCCTGAGCAAGAGTGAGATCCCATCTCTACCAATGATAGAAAAACTAGGGCTCAGCACCCACAGCTCCGTGGTTAGGGCACTGGCCACATACACTGGGGCTGAGAGTTCGAACCTGGCCCAGGCCCGCTAGACAACAATGACAACTACAATAAAAAAAATAGCCGAGTGTTGTGGCCACCTGTAGTACCAGCTACTTGGGAGGCTGAGGCAAGAAAATCGCTTAAGCTCAAGAGTTTGAGGTTGCTGTGAGCTGTGATGCCACGGCACTCTACCAAGGGCAACAAAGTGAGACTCTGTCTCAAACATGAATGAATGAATAAATAAATACATAAAAATAAAAATAAAGATCCAGCTAAAAATTATTATTTTATTTTTATTTAAAAATAAAACTAGCCGGATGTTGTGGTGGGTGCCTGTACTCTGAGCTGCTTGAGGCTAAGGCAGGAGGAACGCTTGAGCCCAGGGGTTTGAAACTGCTGTGAGCTGTGATGCCATGAGTGATACTCTCTGTCCCCTGCCCTTAAAATATAAGTAAATAAAGGAACATGAAGTCATTACTGGAGGAAATGTGAGTAGTGGGAGACAAGAACAGAAGAAAGCCTCCCTCTTAACTGTTGTGTTATTTTTTAATTTGAGGTGGATATACACACACACATATGTATGTATATGTGTGTGTGTATACATATATACATAAACATTTTATCTATTCAGAACGTAACTAAAACTGACAAAAACGAAGTAGAAGAGAACATAGGGTCAGCATTCCCTTTTCTTGCTTGTCCTTTGTGAAGTTTAGAAGGACACTGTCATTCTCCCTGCTGTCCTGGTCCCTACTGAGGTCCTGGGGCACTGCCTCCCTGTGTGGCAGTGACCCAGAGCGCTGCGATTTCTGATGCTCTCTCTTAAAAATAGGGCCCTAGGTCCTATTTGTTGGTGATACCACTGATTGAGAGCTCCTTTTCTTGTGTTTGATCAATTTTCATGGTCTGTGAGGATGACTTTCTTTTTAATTTGTCTTTTTTGAAAAAGTGCAGTTTTCTTGTAAGAAAGAATTCCAGTAGTATGTTTGGGTTTTAATTTTTTAATTTTTTTTTTTTTTTTTGGGGGCCGGGCTGGGTTTGAACCCACCACCTCCGGTATATGGAGCCAGCAACCTACTCCTTGAGCCACAGGCGCTGCCTGGGTTTTAATTTTGATCTGTGACGAGTAAAGGCCCTTTCCACCGTGTGTGCTTCTTAGAGAATGACATACCACATCTTGGCTTAGGCCTTGGAAAGGCATCGCAAAGAGGCGAATTTACCTCATTCAGGCCTGTCTGAGTGCTTGTCTGTGTAATGGGGAGCTTCTGAGATTGCTGACAGGGAATGTGCCAGACTCTGTCCTTAGGGATCTCACCTTTTATATTATAGGAGGCTGCCAACAAATGAGTAGTTGTTCAGTTTGGGAGATACTATCAGGTGAATGCAGAAATGTGAATGCCTGTGTGAGGATCTAGAGAAAAAAAGCACCTCCTTTCTGCCAGGTAAGGCCAAGAAAGTCTTGCAGAAGAGAATATGGCCTCAGTCGCTGAGAATGAGAGACAGTTGCTGTCACACGAACACAAAGGCCACAAGGGCCACAGTTCACAGCAACCTCCCTCCCCATTTCCACCACCACACACCAGCCTGCAGAATAAATGAATTTAATGAATAAACATTCATTAAAGTGCTACTCTGGTACTTTTTCAAGTAACAAATTAATCCACTTGTTGGAGGAAGCCAGAACTGGCATGGGGGCCCTATGGAGTTGGAAACATTGGAAGGCTAAAAGCTAACAAAAATTATGGGGTCCTCAGCCTTAAAGCCTTCCTTTGTTAGGCTCCTTTTGATGAGAAAATAATTGATTATCTTTGGGGATAATAATACCTTGAGTTATTTATAGCCTTTGTCTTTTGGGGGAACTCTGGAACAGTTTGCAAATGCAGTGTAATTATTAGCCCGACACCCGCCCACCGAGGTGGGAGCAGGTGTCACTGTGTTGTGGTGCTTCCTTCTGTTTTAGCATTAATCTAAACCTGGGAGATGAAGTGACTTGCCTCAGGATTATTTAGTGTGTCAACAGATAACAACAGGAAACCTGGTATATGACGAACTCCAGCTCTAAAATGAGTTCTTCAGAATTGTTGGAGGCTGAGCAAGGATTGAGTCTTAGAAGTGAAAGGACAGTGTCATCTATCAACACTTAAAAAAAAAAATCCAGTCATTCAGGCACATTTAGGTGATTAATTTTTCCTTAGGAGGCATCTTCTTCTTTTTTTTTTTTTGGAGACAGAGTGTCACTTTGTTGCTCTTGGTAGAGAGCTGTGGTATCATAGCTCACAGCAACCTCAAACTCTTGGGCTCCAACGGTTCCCTTGCCTCAGCCTCGCAAGTAGCTGGGACTACAGGCACCCGCCACAACACCCAGCTCTTTCCAGAGACAGGGTTTCGCTGTGGCTCAGGCTGGTCTCGAACTCATGAGCTTAGGTGATCCACCCATCTCAGCCTCCTACAGTGCTAGGTTTACAGGCTCACACCACCTCACCCAACCTTACCAGGTATCTTCTTTATCTTTCTCCAGTCTTAGAACCCCTCTCTCACCCAGGGAGATCATTCTTTTGTCTTTCTGCCCACATCCTCTTAGGGTGAGCACATGATGTGGAGACAGGCAGGTCTGAAGCCTCCCTGGAACTTCCTGGTCTTCTCCTTCCTTCAGGAAGTGTGGGTGTAACTTTGAGTGTGTGGTGAGGGAGGCTGAGAGCAGAGTGCAGGGAGATGCAGGAAGGGGAGATGGAAGTGCCCTAAGAAGTGGTGTCCAAAGGGCACATTTTCTGAGTACTTCAGGTCCCACATGCCCATGCTCAATAGTTTGGCTGGATGTCATTCTCAGCTGGACACTCTCTTCCTTGGGATGTCACCCACAGTTACCGAGCACTCTGCGCCACCTTCCGAGAGTCCCACTCCCACGTGAGGCTGTATTTATTTTCTGCAACTTGCTTTTGCTTGGAGAAGTTTTGGGTTCTTCTGTTTATCCTTGGTGTTCTGAAATACCATGATGGTGTATTAAAGGTACATGTGTTTTGGTGTGTTGTTCTAAGTGCTGCCTTGGCTCTTAATATAGACAATCTTTTAAAACAAAATTCAGGTTGTTAGGGGGATTTTTTTTTTTGTAGAGACAGAATCTCACTTTATTGCCCTTGGTAGAGTGCCGTGGCATCACACAGCTCATATCAACCTCTAACTCCAGGGCTTAGGCGATACTCTTGCCTCAGCCTCCTGAGTAGCTGGGACTACAGGCACCCGCCACAACGCCCGGCAATTTTTCTGTTTTGCAGTTCGGCTGAGGCTGGGTTTGAACCCGCCACCTTCGGTATATGGGGCCGGCGCCCTACTTGCCGAGCCACAGGCGCCGCCCCTGTTAGGGGGATTTATAGCATTTTGGTTACATAGTTTCCTTTGTTTAAGGTTAAAGTCAAAGTAAATAGGTGTGTCCTTCACCCAGAAAGTGTATAGTATACCCGTGCAAGGTACCCAATGGGGACTTACCCATTTCCTTCTGTCCCTTGAATTTTATTGAGTTTTGCTTCCCTATGAGCACATAGATGTTGGTCAACTAGTTCTAATTTAGTATAGAGCACATGGGGTGTTTGTTTCCATTCTTGCCATTCTTCACTTAGAAGAGTGGTTTCCAGTTCCATCCAGGTTGTTAGAAAAGATACCACATCACCATTTTTTTAATGGATGCATAGTAGTCCATGGTATACATATACCACAATTTATCAATCTGCTCATGTATTGAAGAGCACTTCGGTTGTTTGCACATATTTACAATTGTGAATTGAGCAGCTATAAACATTTGAGTGTAAATGTCCTTATGGCAAAATGTCTTTTTTCCCTTTGGGTAAATACCTAATAGTGGGATTGCAGGATCAGATTCTTTGAGGACCCTCTGTAGTACTTTCCATAGAAGCTGTGCCAGTCTGCGGACCCACCCACAGTGCATGCGTGTTCCTTTCTTGCCATACCACTCTAGCATCTGCTGCTCTGGTGTCTTTTAGCTTGAGGCTGTTCTCTGTATCCTTTAAAAGATACCCCCCCTCCATTTTTTCCTTCCTTCCTTCCTTCCTTCCTTCCTTCCTTCCTTCCTTCCTTCCTTCCTTCCTTCCTTCCTTCCTTCCTTCCTTCCTTCCTTCCTTCCTTCCCTCCCTCCCTCCCTCCCT
>CAUYON010166947.1:0-17015 GCA_963573935.1 Arctocebus calabarensis
CCTCAGCCTCCCGAGTAGCTGTGAGTATAGGCGCCCACCATAAGGCTCAGCTATTTTTTGTTGCAGTTTGGTGGTGGCTGGGTTCAAACACTCCACCCTCCGTATATGGGGCCAGTGTCCTACCCACTGAGCCACAGGCGCCTCCATTTGTCATTCATTTTACTCTACAGGGTGACCCCTAATTTTTTTTATTATTTTATTTGTTTATTTATTTATTTATTTTTAGAGACAGTTTCCCTGCGTCACCTGGGTAGAGTGCTGTAGCGTCATAGCTCACAGCAACCTCAAACTCTTGGGCTCAAGTGATCCTCTGCTTCAGTTTTTCATTTTCAGTAGAGAAGGATGGGGGTCTCACTCTTGCGCAGGCTGGTCTCGAACTTGGAAGCGCAAACAATCCACCTGAGTTGGCCTCCCAGAGAGAGTACTAGGATTACACGTGTGAGCTGTTGCACTCCCCGGCTCCCTAATTTTGTCTTAATATTGTTGACACTGAGATGAGGATATCACTTAGCTCAAAACATTGTCTCAAGAATTGAGTTTTCCAAAATAGCCAACAGCTTATACAAATAAAAAAAATTAAATTCCTATTTTGTTTTATTAATTCATTATTTAGGCAGAGTCTCACTTTGAGGTTCTTGGCACAGTGCTGTGGCATCATACCTCCCAGGAACCTCAAACTCTGGGGCTCAAGTGATTCTCTTACCTCAGCCTCCAGAGTAGATGGGACTACCGGAGCCAGCTCAAGGAACACTCCCCCTCAACCCCCTAGAGTGCCAGGGTTATAGGCATGAGCCCCTGGGTCTGGTCTGCTTTCTAATATTTTGATTTCTCTATTTATCCTAAGTTTTTCCCTCTTACTTCATTTGAATTTGTTTTCTTTTTCTTTTCTGTAAAAGATACTGAGTTTCATGCTTAGTTTATTTATTCTTTTTATTTCATTTAGTATAAAGGTAATGATTTTTTTCTGATATTATATAATTTAAATTTCAATGTGTGGTGTTTCCATTATTTTGTCTAGGTATTCTACAATTCTTTTTTTTTTGAGACAGAGACTCACTTTGTGGCCCTTGGCAACCTCAAACTCTTGGGCTCAAGCTATTCTCTTGCCTCAGCCACCCAAGTAACTGGGACTACAGGTGCCCACCACAATGCTTGGCTATTTTTAGAGACGAGGTCTGGCTGTGGCTTAAGCTGGTCTCGAACCTGTGAGCTCAGGGCAATTCACCTGCCTCAGCCTACCAGAGGGCTAAGATTATAGGCGTGAGCCACTCCACCCAGCCTAATAAAACTAAAAATTTTATTTTATTTTTTTATTTTTATTTTTTTTATAGCCTCAAACTGTCACCCTGGATAGAGTGCTGCGGCATCACAGCTCACAGCAATCTCCAATTCCTGGGCTCAAGCGAGTCTCCTGCCTCCGCCACCCAAATAGCTGGGACTACAGGCGCCCGCCACAACGCCCGGCCGTCATTGTTGTTTGGCGGGCCCAGGGTGGATTTGAACCCGCCAGCTCAGGTGTACGTGGCTGGAGCCTTAGCCCGTGGAGCCACAGGCGCCGACCTAAAACTACAAATTTTTAAAGATGAACAAGACAATAGAAAAACCAGCAAAAGATATGAACATGCTGTTTGTAGGTCAGGCTCTGTGGCTCATGCCTGTAATCCTGGCACTCTGGGAGGCCAAGGGGGATGGATTGCTTGAACTCACAAGTTCAAGACCCCGTCTCTACTAAAAATTTAAAAAAACTGAGGCAAGAGGATCGTCTTGCCTCAACCTCCCAAGTAGCTGGGACTACCGGCACTGCCACAACGCCTGGCTATTTCTTTGTTGCAGTTGTCATTGTTGTTTTAGCAGGCCTGGCCAGGTTCAAACCTGCCAGCCTTGGTGTATGTGGCCGGCACCTTACCCACCGAGCTACGGGTGCCACCAGAAAACAGCCTTTTATAGTCAATCAATGTGAGAAAAGATGTCCAGCTTCACTGATGATTAAAGACATGCAAATTTCAATGACAATGAGATATAATTTCTCAGGTATCAGATTGGCAGAGGTTAAAAAGGTTCATAATGCCTATGTTGGCAAGGGTTTGGGGAAGCAGCCAGTCTCATATGCTGTCCGTGTGAGTATACGTTGGCTCTGAGCATTTGGAGGGTAGTTTGGCTTTACTTGTTAAAATCGTAAATCCTATTTATTCCAGTCATTGGTCCTTTAGCAACTATACCTGCACATGTGGGTGTAATAGTGGGTTCCTGTCATACTTATCAAAGTGGAGGCAACCCACATGTTCATGGTAGGGAAGTAGTTATGGCAGGGCCATGTGATGAAATGCTGTGCAGTACATGAAAGGAACAAGGAAGTTTTGTGTTTATGGAGAAGGGTGTTTGCAATAATCTGGTAGGTGAAAAACTTACCTTAGAACAGTGTACAGATGCTTGGGTTCCTTTCAGTGAGGCAAATTTTCTAATTCAGTAATATCACAATTTGCTAATGACCATCGTTAAGGGTAACAGCTAAGTCGGTGCTGTTTTTATTAGGTGGAACTAGTGCTTTGTTCTAGTAGGTACGCTTTGTCAGACCTTGTTATTCTGAAATGTTTTGGTGTACATGCCTAGGGCTAAATGCGCTATAGTTAGAAACTTCACAGAAACTTGGATGGGGAGCAGCAAAGAGTCCTTAAAACGATGAATGAGTTCTGTTTTTAGGTCCATTAGGACAGAAGCAAGCACGTGTTTTAGGTGCAGTAGAGTGCTAGTGTTCTTTTATTCATTCAACAAACATTGCTGACCAGCTGCTATGAATCAGGCCCTGCAGTGGGGGCTGGATTTACTACCACCTGCTAGAGGTCTCCAACTTTTTTTTTTCCTGCTGCACATGGAAGAAGAGTTGTTTGGGGCCACACATTAAATAAACAAACACTGATGAGAAAAAAAAAATTGTCCCTGAGTAATTTTCACAATTTCTGACACTACAGATAAGCAAAACAGTCATAAAATAATCTGTGGACTGCAGGCCACAACTTGGATACCCCTAAGAGAAATAATTATTTAAAGTATTATAGGGCATCTGATAGTAGGAGACAGCAACTTGCACATGTCACTGTAATGGTAAAAGAGGAACTGTTGACAACATTTAAGCAGAAGCTGCCTGAGAGTAGGGACTTTGTTTTGTACATAGCATCTAATGTGTGGAATTTGCTGAATGAATGAACAAATGGATTTATTGAGTCAGAATCCCAACAGATAATAGAAGACACACTGACAGAATCTAGGAGGGTCTTCTTATAAAGACACAAAGTTAGTCCGGGCAGGGTGGCTCATACCTATAATCTGGGAGTCAGGTGGGTGAATTGCCTGAGCTCAGGAGTTTGAGACCAGTATGAGCAAGAGTAAGAATGTGTCTCTATTAAAAATAGAAAAACTAAGGTGGTGCCTGTGGCTCATCGAGTAGGGCACCAGCCCCATATACCGAAGGTGGCGGGTTCAAACCCGGCCTCATCGAACTGCAAAACAGAAAAATAGCTGGGTGTTGTGGCGGGCGCCTACAGTTCCAGCTACTCAGGAGACTGAGGCAAGAGAATTGCCTAAGCCCAGGATTTGGAGGTTGGTGTGAGCTGTGTGACGCCATGGCACTCTACTGAGGGCAGTAAAGTGAAACTCTGTCTCTACAAAAAAAAAATAAATAAAAATAAATGAACGAAAATAAAAATAAAATAAAATAAAAATAGAAAAACTAGTAGGGCATGGTGTTGGGCACCTGTAGGCCCAGCTACTTGGGAGGCTGAGGCAGGAGGATTGCTTGAGCCCTATAGTTTGAGGTTTCTGTGAGCTGTGATGCCACAGCACTCTACAAAGGGTGACAGAGTAAGACTCTGTCTCAAAAGAAAGAAAATAAAGGGAGACTCAAAGTTGTTTGTGGGCTTTCGGAGAATCCCAAGCTACAAAGCAGAAACCTGAACTGGTGGAGAGACACTGTCACAATCCCTTGGCTGGAGGGATGAGGGGACTGATGTTACTAGAACTGGGAAGGAACCAGATCTCCCTCCCATCTCCTGCCAGATATTCCTGGGTGAGACTCAGAGGGAAGAGAGCCCAAAGCAATCCACCCAGTTCACCTAGAGCACATCTCAAGGTGCCTCGAAAACTCTCAGTGACCTGACACTTTATATACATTGTACGTAACTCCCCAAAGAACTTTATAAGGCAAGGAGTATTATCTCCATTTTACAGCTAAGGAAACTGAGGTTAGTTAGGTAACTTGCCCAAGGTTATAATCAGTAAGATGCTATTAACTACTACTCTAAGAAATGCCACATGTTGGCAGAAATCTAAGGCCAGGGTGGGCCATGAGGACTGTAAAGATGGCAGCCCAGAACCTTGCCTTTGGAGTCCTCACAAGGACTGGATTGGGGGATTGCACATTACTTCTCTGAGCCTCAGTTTCCCCATCTGTAAAATAGGAGAGTATTCACCTTTTGGGAATTCTCATGAGGATTAAATAAAAATGTTTGTTACTTGGTACACTCTACTAAATGGTAGGTGATATCAAAAGAAGACTTCAAGTCACATAAACCCTGCAGGTATTTAAGCCATTGGAAGTATGCCAGAACACCAAGCGTATTTCCTCTTGGGTGGGGGGATCTAGGTGTTCATTTTTGGTTAACTAATCTATACTTACATTTTCCAGTTTTTGACTATGAACATTTATTACTTAGATAATCAGGAAAGCAAATTGTTACCCTTCTTCCTTCCCTCCTTAGCTTTCCCCTTGTGCTTCTGCCTCAGTTTTCCATGTTGGGCCCTTGGGCATTGTGCTCTGGGTGGCCATTGTAGCTGGCCAGTGCCTGCAACAGCAGAAGACCTTGTACTCCATCCGGGATTCAGTGGCCTGAGTCTGTTCTTCCTATAAACACGGCTCCCTCCTGGGAGCTGGGAGAATGTGGAGAGAGCCTGAAGCAAAGATTTGAATCATCAGAACTTCAGACTTCAGCCTAGTGTGACCTGATTTCCAGTCAGATTACAACTTGATCGGCCTCCTGGGGCAGGCTTTCTTTGCTATTAGGTGACTAGTGCCTGGTGAGTTACACTAATGTTAACAATGATCCTGTAAAGTCAGCATAATCTGCATTTTATAGATAACAGAACAGGCTTACAGAAATTAACTTGGCTTAGATCATGCCTACATTTGGAAATTGGTGAAGTCATGCCAAATTTGAGCTTTTTTGCTTCCAAATTTCCTTCCTGTAATTTCCTTTTCTTTCCCATACTTTCTAAAGCCTTCAGTTTTGTTTTCTGGAGACAAAAAGTTTTCATAGACTGGGCTCACAGGTTGACTCACACCTGTAGTTTCAGTACTCCAAGATGCCGAGGCTGGTGAATAACTTGAGCTCAGGAGTTTGAGACCAGTCTGAGCAAGAGCAAGACCCCATTTCTAAAAACTAACTGGGCATTGTGGTGGGTACCTTTAGCCCCAGCTACTTGGGAGGCTGAGGCAAGAGAATCATTTAAACCCAGGAGTTTGACTCGGCGCCTGTGGCTCAACGGGCTAAGGCGCCAGCCACGTACACCTGAGCTGGCGGGTTCAAATCCAGCCCGGGCCCACCAAACAACAATGATGACTGCAACCAAAAAATGGCCGGGCGTTGTGGCGGGCGCCTGTAGTCCCAGCTACTTGGGAGGTGGAGGCAGGAGACTCGCTTGAGCCCAGGAATTGGAGGTTGCTGTGAGCTGTGATGCCATGGTACTCTATCCATGGTGACAGCTTGAGGCTCTGTCTCAAAAATAAATAAATAAATAAATAAAAATGCCCTAGTCACTGTTGTGCTATGAGAAGATATTAAGTGTGCCATGAAAAATTTTAAAGATCATTTATTGAATTATTTTCAAAAGAAGTTCAAAGCATAGTAAGTATATTCTTTTTTAGTTTACATTTTTTTAACTTTTTTTTTTTTTTTGAGATGGAGACTCACTCTGTGGCCCTGGGTAGAGTTCTGTGGCATCATAGCTCACAGCAACCACAAACTCCTGGGTTGGAGCAATCCTCTTGCCTCAGCCTCCCAAGTAGCTGGGACTACAGGTGGTAGTCACAATGCCTGGCTAGTTTTTCTCTTTTAGGTAGAAACAGGGTCTTGCTCTTGCTCAAGCTTGTCCCAAACTCCTGAGCTCAGGCAATCCACCTGCCCTGGCCTGCCAGAGTGCTAGGTTTACACGTGTGAGCCACTGCACTTAGCCTTTTACTCTTTTTTTTTGGTCAACATAATTTAAATGTGCCGGCTCCGCGCCTGTGGCTCAATGGCCTAAGGCGCCAACTACGTACACCTGAGCTGGTGGGTTCGAATCCAGCCCGGCCCGCCAAACAACAATGACGGCTGCAACCAAAAAATGGCCGGGCGTTGTGGCGGGCACCTGTAGGCCCTGCTACCTGGGAGACGGAGGCAGGAGACTTGCTTGAGCCCAGGAATTGGAGGTTGCTGTGAGCTGTGATGCCACAGCACTCTATCCAGGGTGACAGCTTGAGGCTCTGTCTCAAAAAAAAAAAAAAAAAAATGTGCCATGGAAATTTAACTATAGGTTCAAGTGTGCTGTGAGAAAAAATTAGAAGGGTACAGTTGAAACTTACTAAATGCAGAATATAAATGTCTGAACACAGTAGCTAAGAAAATGCCATGAAGGCTGTGTTAATCGGTTCGATGAAAATATATCAAATTGGTATATAAAACCAGCACATTGTACCCCACGATTGCATTAATTTACACAGCTATGATTTAATAAAAAAATTGAAAAAAGAAAAAGTTGAAAAACTCTGCCATAAAGGCACCAAGAGGAGAGCCATGTGTTCACTTACCTTACAAATGTGTTTTCTTCACTTCTGCTGGAGCTGTGCTAGTCTTGCATATGTTGGCTTTGAGGTGCCATCAGCATACCTAGGTGAAAAGTCAATTGAACTCAGTTTAAAATGTGAATCAAGCTCAAAAGAGCAACTGAAAGTGGAGAAATCCATTAGAAAGTCTCAATCATGCCCCTCCAGGAACAAACCCTGCTTCTTAAACCCTGTTTTCTGTTTTGACCTGGCTGTGGACACACTGTCTCTTTAGTTGGGTTGCTGCATACTTACTTGGCATATATGGTTGCTGGGTAGCCCCTGTTCTATGACCCTGGGAGAAAAAAAAAATGCATCTTACTATAGTTTCTCTTCTGAGTTCTAGAGATGTCCTTCCTTCCCAGCCTTTGCTCTCCAAATTCAAATAAAACAAAACAAAACAGAATCTCTTTACAAGATTGAGGCTTAAATAAATGCATGATGCTTAGCAATCTGCTATATAAAAAGATCCAACTGTACGGAGGAGCTTATTTTCCAACACCTGCTCCAAGATCAGTCGCTCTGCTCCCTTAGGGCTAGTATGTTTATCTGCTTTAATAATGGCTGATCTTGCAAAATAAAATAAAATATAGCTGTCATTTAGATTTGGGACACCACACATGGGTTATCATTTCAATGATGAGGTAAGAACCCCACCCTGGCCAAAATGTGGTGTCCTATCCTAAATGTGGTGTCCTATCCAAAATGTGGTGTCCTATAGGGAAATCCCCTTGGGGGGAAATCCCCTTGGGGACAGGGAATGCGCAGGAAGTCTCCTGACTGTTAAAACTTTTAAACCACAAATTGCAAAACAATAAAATTATATCAAATGCCTTCATCTCCTTTATAGAACGCATTTAACCAATGATCAACCAAGGAGCAACATTTGTTGACAATAAACCAGGCGACCTTTGCTGCCGTTACTTAACTGAACTCAAATCCTTCGCTGGTATCCTGAGATGTTCCGAGCCCTTGTAGTGAAATCTCCAAGTATGAACCACACAGCTGTACAACCGTGTGAGCCTAAGTTCTCGACTTTGGTGACAAACAACACTTGCAGGCTTCCCTGACTCACCCGTGAGGCTGTTTCACTAAGGCTCAGTAAACTGAGACTTAGGCTTTGGGCTGGTAAAATCCTCTGAGATTCTGTGTACCCTAGAAGACAAGAGGTCACTTGTAAGATGCAACTGGCTTAGAAACAAGCACAGGTGCTCATAAACCCTTCAAAAGGCAAACTCAGCAGCAGAGAACCAATGTCTAACATATAAGCTTAGGGGAAGGAAGGCCCCTAAACTCCTTAGGGGAAGGAAGGCGCGTTTGTTTGCTAGGGCCTCTGCAAGAAAGTACCACAAACCAGGTGGCTTAAAACAACAGAAATGTATCCTCTCACAGATCTGGAAGCTTGAAGTGCCAATTTCTAACCTGTAGGTGCCTGCAGGGCCATGACGCTTCTGAAGACTCTAAGGCAGGATCCTCCCGGGCCTTCCTGGCTTCTGGGAGTTTCCAGCAATGCTTGGCATTCCTTGGTTTGTGGCCTTGTATGTCTGCATCTGTGTCTAAATTCCCTTCTTACAAGGTCACCAGGCATTGCTTTAGGGCTCACCCTTAGTCCAGTACGACCTCGTTATTGTATTGGAGTTTAGGGAAGTATGGATTTCACACAGAGGCAGTGATGTGCAATTTCTGTGCTTTCATTTGCAGAGGGACAGTAGGAGGGTGGAATTAAAGTCTAGGGATCTATCTAGGAAAATTTACAGGTCTGATGGCAAATTCTAACCACTAACAGAGTGGGATGAAGGGTGGGAGTGGCTGATCAACCCTAAGGCCACTGGGGACCTGGAAAGGTGCAGCCTGGCAACAAGCATCTCTCCACTTCTGTCAGTGACTTGAGGGCTGTTGCTACTCTTACTCTTCTGGGCAGGTCAGGCTAGTGCAGACAGAAGGGATTTTAGCGTGCATCGTACTTTGCAGAGCCTCTGGTACACCCATCACATGTTAATTACCAACCACGATGGTAATCCTCTTTCAAGTGAAGCTAATCACAAGCCTTAAGTCAAGAAAGCATCCTTGTGGCCAGTCAGCAGAGAAGGAGCCCCGCCACCCGTCCGGCTTCATTCATTCTCTTCACCCTTTCTGCACGGCAGCCATGTTCCAGCTTTGCATCTGAGATGGCAACTCCAACCTACCCCGTTCTTCTCCCTGGCTAGTTTTTATCCACTACCACAGCAGGGACTCAACATGCGATCCAAGTTCAATGCCCGTTTTCCTTTCTATGTCAAGTAAAGTTGAGTCACATAGCCTTCGATGAGAGGTCTTGGACACAGGCAGAGGTGCCGTGAAATGAATGAAGTGTAAGCTGTGTGACGGTCTTCACACGGGTATAAACAAAGACAGACAGACACACAGTCTGTAAACTTTGGGCCCCACACCAGGATCTGTCCCTGGTCTCACAGTGAAGCTCTTCTCACTGAAGTACACTGACAGGCAACCTGACCTGGCCTAGAAAATTGCACTCCCCAAGTCCAATCCCTTAGGCCTTTGACAGGCCCTCTCTGCCTCCCCATCTACCTATCACAGATTACGACCATCTCTGACCTCACTGAGCTTTTCTTTTTTTCTTTTTTTAATTAAATCATAGCTGTGTACTTGACCAGAATCTGGGGTTGTGCTGGTAAGAGCTCTGTCTCTGTCTTGGCTTGCTTCTTCGTTTTTTTCTAAGACTTCCTCTTTCTTGTCATATTGTTTTGGGGTCTTTTTTTTTTGCCTCTAGAATACAGTTCTCCCCTGTTTTCAAAGCTACATGTCACCATACAGAATCGAATTCCATTTGGTGGTAGAAATCACAGCATGACCGAAAGTCTTAATGTAAAACCAAGCAGCAGAATTCAAGTTCTATGTTAGGACAGATTCTTAAGCATTGTTATCTCCCTTTAAAATGATCACCTGGAATAAACTCCAGATGATTAGTTAACTTCAGTTTCTGGATTAGGCCATGTTCACACGGGCATTTCTTCTGCCCTTGAGTGATATCAGGGAGGCGACTCTTAGGACCTCATCTGACAGAAGCCCTCTATAAGTTCATCAAAGGAGCAAACTCAAGCCATTCGAATCCCCTTCTCCCCACCCGCCCTTTCTTTTTTTGTTGTTTTGTTTTTTGAGACAGAGCCTCAAGCTGTCACCCTGGGTAGAGTGCCGTAGCATCACAGCTCACAGCAACCTGCAACTCCTGGGCTCAAGCGATTCTCTTGCCTCCATGTCCCAAGTAGCTGAGATGCCCACCATAATGCCTGGCTATTTTTTGGTTGCAGCCGTCATTGTTGTTTGGCAGGCCCGGGCTGGATTCAAACCCATCAGCTCAGGTGTACGTGGCTGGTGCCTTAGCCCGCTGAGCCACAAGCGCTGAGGCCCCCAAAGCATTCTTCTCCCACACTCCTGTGTAGACTGATTCCTTCCCTTCCTTTATAACTCAGTATTAAATAACACCTCTTGTAAGTGATCTTCCCCAGGTCAAGTGCATTTGCTATCATCCTCTATGCACAGATTTCTTTCCTTCTCAGGATGTATTTCTTGGTTTATTTCTTTTCATTTTCCCGAGTCTTCCTTCAGGCTGTAAGCTCCATACGGTAAGAACACGAGCCATGTTCCTCTGTGCTGTCCTGTGTCCGCAGCACAAAGCACGGCCCTCATCCCGTACAAACACCTCCATCGACATCTGACGAGGAGTTGCTACTTGCGACAACAGCCCAGATCATCGCACTTGTTCTGGCTTTGCTCACAGTCCAAACAGAAGCATAGAGCGTTTGTCCCAAGCTCATGGCAGGGCTCTCCCTGTACAGGCAGGAATAAGGGAATGGGGTTATGACCATTCTCTCTTTCCAGAGTTCAGTTTTCGTTTGGGGCTTACCAGCGTTGGTGTGACACCTCCAAGCTCTCTCTTCTCTCCTCCCCGGAACTTCCCCCAACAGGATGCTCCCCATCTCTGGCTTACTGACTCAGAAAGGGTGGGTGCACACCGTTATCCCCCATTATCAGCCTGAACGGCCTTCCATGAGGCCTCTCCTCCACTTGGGACAAGGGCATTCCTAGAGACACAGGCCTTATTAGCATGACTCTCCCCTATGGAGGACACAGACAGTTTCATTTCAACACCAAGGACAGCTCTTCTGGCCAGGCCTGAGGGAGGCAGGGAGACTTTGCACCCTGGTGCTGAACGAACTTCCTGGGATTCAGTCCTCTGCCCTGCCTGCTCTTCTGTACTGGCTTTGAGCTCTCCCTCTGTTCAGAGGGCCACTAGAGGGTTACATTGGGTACAAAGCCAGGCTTCACTCAGCCCGAGTGATGACGGTCTTACCCTCGGAACCCAATATCTCAGACTCACACCTAACTACATGGAGAACATGGCAGATGTGGGATGAAGGAAGATAGGGTGCAGGAGGGGAACCCAGCTTCTTCCATCAGGAATTCACAGTCTGGTCCAGTCTGGGTTAGTTCTGGCAAAATATTAACTTGGGAGTCATTTGTCCTGGCGACCTTTTCCTCCTGTTCATCTGAATGGAATATTCACAAGAGTGCTGGCCCAGAATATCCTGCTTCTTTTTTTTTTTTTCTTGAGACAAAGCCTCAAGCTGTCACCCTGGATAGAGTGCTGTGGCATCACAGCTCACAGCAACTTCCAATTCCTGGGCTCGAGCGAGTCTCTCGCCTCCGCCTCCCAAGTAGCTAGGACTACAGGTGCCCGCCACAACGTCCGGCCATTTTTTGGTTGCAGCTGTCATTGTTTGGAGGCCCGGGCTGGATTCGAACCTGCCAGCTGAGGTGTACGTGGCTGGCGCCTTAGCCCGTTGAGCCACAGGCGCCGAGCCTTCTGCTTCTAATAATAATGGAAACAAAGTCAAATCCTCATATGTCTTGGAAATCTCTAAGCCCCCATCCTCTATTAGCCTTTAAGGCTGTGGACATCCTCGGAGACTTGAAGTTCAAACAAATCTCGGGACCACAGATTGTTCCCTCTGGAACATTCGCTGCAAGGCAGTCCTGGCGTGGTTAGTGGTTCTGAGGTCAGCACAAGTCTGTGGTCAATCTTCCTTGAGACGGTTACACACATAGCTTTGGGGGGGTGAACCCTCACACCTCTGCCTGTTATAGCTGGCAGCAAATACCCCCAGCCAAGGTTCACATTTAATGTAGAATGAACTGTTTCTTAGGAGTTTTGCTACTGCAGGCAGAGAACTGTACCCCAGGGCAGTGAGCAGATCAGTGAGAGGTTAGCGCAGAAAATGACTGCACAAGAGGCCTTTCTTGGACTTCAGCACGGCCCTGTGTTGTATTTTCAGCATCCACTGATTGATTGAGAAGATGCACGGCGACAAAAAAGATGCTATGAACACAGTAATGCTTTGAAATAGGCCTGTATCTACTTTAATCAGATACAGAAGCATCGACACATTTTCAAAACATAATGAATACATTTCTATGAGACATTTCACACATAAGGCTCGGTAGGCAGGGATGCCTGGGTCTTGGCAACAGCCCAGCCCCGTCCAGCCATCCACAGCCCTCCTCTCTAACCTCTGGGCTAAGATACTATGTCCTAGGGACTTGTCCCCTAGTCAGGACGCAGACTTCATCAGGATGGTCTGTTCCATGGTGTGACAAACCCAGGCAGTAGGCGTGCCCTCGGGAATCAGAGGCCAGGCAGAGCGTGAGACCAGTGAGCACTTTGAAGGAGGGACAGGGCGTGGATCAGCTCTAGGCAGCAAGGCTAACAAAAGCCACGTACAGTGTAAGAAGTCCATTTCCCCGGCTGGGACTACTCTGCTTAGTAGAGGCAGGAGTGCCGGCACGGGGCAGGCAGCCGTCGATGGATAGAGCACGACAGGGCAAAGTGGGGCATGAAAAAGATCGGGGCTTACTCTGGGAGTCGGCTGCCAGCAAGGACATCGGCAGGTGCGGGAAGTTAGCAGACGTGGCCCAGCCTGGGAGTCTGAGTCTGCAGGGGCATTTGATTCAATTCCCAGAGCTACTGGATGGTGCAGAGAGCTGAGGTTGCAGGCGTCTGTCCACCATCAGGATGGACTCTACGACTGGGGCCACGCTGAGCCAGCCAGCGAGGGCAGCAGAACCCCCAGCCAGGCCGCCTGGCAACAGCAGCAGCAGAGGGGGCGAGCACTGCCTGCAAGCCCGAGAAG
The DNA here is from genome assembly GCA_963573935.1 of Arctocebus calabarensis. NCBI lineage: Eukaryota > Metazoa > Chordata > Mammalia > Primates > Lorisidae > Arctocebus > Arctocebus calabarensis. The sequence continues at coordinate 13,042 of CAUYON010166947.1, forward strand.
CTGGGGGAGCATCCGGGTCTCACGAAACAGTGTCACCCAGACTCGGAACACAGCAGCACACACGCCCTGAGATGCTGAGAACTGAAGTAAGTTATTCAGGAAAAAAAAAAAAAAACAGAGACATGAAGTAATTTCTGAGTCTCCCCTGTTTTTTACACTCTACATACATAATTGCATTCAGTGGGGGAAAACATTAATACTTGGGGCTTCACTTCCAAAAAAAGAAAATGAGAGTCAAACAGCTTTATGGGCAGAATCTTTGTGGGCTCTCTTGATTCAAATCCTTATTGTAATTCAGGAGCCAGAAGCTTTTCCACACCGCCCCCACAACTCAGACTGAAGCTGCCTCTCCAGACTGGAAGAAACAGCTCCTAGAAACAGCCCTCTCCCCGAGCCCTACAGAAACATCGCCACATCCTTCGCTTATGCATCAAAAACAGGATGATTAATGTAGATGATGGCGAGGCTTAAAAAAGGATCACTGAGACCCAGGGATGTTATCTAACTGCAAGTTTCGGAGAAATGCTTTTCACAAGCCTCCCAAGCGCTCTGCCTATCAAACACACCCAAAGGGGCGGCCACCGAAGGCCAGGACAATAAAGTGAGATGAGTGGTGTGCAGAATAGTAAAAAGTTCTAGGAATGGCCCAAAGTCAAGACGATGCCTTGTGGTGTGGAGGGAATTCTGCCCTGAGAATTCACGGATGGATATAAATGAAAGCTTCAGTAAGAAGGAAAAACACAGCCCGGGAAAAAGGCAAGCACAGAGCTGGTTGGGAGTCTCATTCTTGCTCTGATGTGTCACCCGCGTTGCCAAGGCTACCTGAAAAGGATGAGTTTTGGGCAAGAGAGGATTAGAGTTGATTCGAGAGGGAATTTTCAGGTGATGCCCCTAATCTTCCTTCTGTTCTGTGCTACCACCGCAATCCTTTTGAAGCCCCATGGATTCCTATACACGCAGGGTTTCCACGCCTGGTTCCATCGTGACCCCAACACAGCACTTCTCTGCATATTAGATGGGCAGATTCCTTATTGCCTTTGCTACTGGTTACTCTCATCACAGGACAGAGTTCCCACAGGCAGGAGGAGTCAAGGCTGGTCCTCTTCCCACTTTATCCCCTCTCTCCCCAACACAGGCAAAGTTTAAAAGGCCTAGTTCCTCCTGTAAGTCACCAGGGCTTAACAGATAGTAACAAGATCAGCACCCAGACCTGGTCATTTACTACCTACCACAGCTTTGTGCCATGTGCTTCACCTATGAAAGTTAGCACCTGATGCTTTCTGGTGTAGGGGATACTCAACCCATCACCCCTCCCTTCCTAAGGGAACCCTGATAAACCATTACTCCATAAAACTCATATGGGAAATTGACTCTGTCCTCCTCTCCAGAAGGAGGCGCTGGTGGGCCTAAATGAATTACAAGGAGCCCATTCTCCTTGCCAGAGATGGGCTCAGGCAAGCTTACTGCCTCCTCTAGCAACTGTTTGCAGCCAAGAGCATACATGTGACCCACACCGACCAATCAGCCGGAAGGGGGCACCTTCCAGTGCATTCTTTCTCGCCCTCTTCCCATTGAATGTAAGCAAGGAAGCACATTGCCTTTGCTCTTGCTAGTGTCATCTCAGTGCCGCGAGGGAGGCCATTCTGAGGACACAGCAGACACACCAGACAGGCTGGGCAAGGAATCACCAAGAAGTGGAGTTAGAGGTCTAATCATCTGGGACTCCCCTGCCTCGGGACTTCTTAATATCTGACATGTCAACTGCCCTTATTATTTAGGCCAGTTGGAGTCAAGTGTTACTTGCAGCCAAGGGTATCTTAACTGATACATCTGGGCTGACTGCCCTTCCTTCTTTCTCTCCTTTCTTTTTACAAAGGCAGCCTAGCTGTGCTGCTTTTCCAGCTGGGTGACCTTGGACGGATCCTTCAACCTCCTGGTCTTTGGTGTCTTCATGTAATGAAGGAGTGAGACCAGAATGATCTGCAAGATCCTTTCAGATGCTAACATTTACAATAAAAAGATTATATTGTGGCGGGCACCTATAGTCCCAGCTACTCGGGAGGCTGAGGCAAGAGAATCGCCTAAGTCCAAGAGTTGGAGGTTGCTGTGAGCAGTGATGCCACAGCTCTCTACCGAGGGCGATAAAGTGAGACTCTGTCTCTACAAAAAAAAGATTATACAGTACAGGGCTTCTACTAAAAAGGCAAGTGTCGTGTTATAATAAGCCACTGACGTTAGTTCAAATTAGTTCAAGCCAAGAGCAGAGTTGCCAAGACGGTGAAAAGGACGACTTGAGAAGATGCGAAGCCGCCGCCCACCAACAGCAGGCTTCAAGTCCATGAGCACAGAAAGTCAGTGAGGCGAAAACCATGGACCCCTGGGAATGAACGAGGGGAAACAAAATTGACCACAAAATTGTATTGTCCTTTTGATACTCAGCCAACTGTACACTGTATTCCCAGTCATTCCATTGTGCCTCCTGGCTACGTCTACCCAAAGAAGATAAGGGGAAAGGGTCCCAAGCCTTATTCAGGAGACAAGGACAGACAGAAATACTGGCATGATTAGAGAAAAAAAGGAATGTTATATAGGTCAAGAGGCTCTGAGAGTCAGGCTTAGAGTCACTTGTTTTCCTTCCTTGTTCGTGTGGATGTTCTGTTCATTTTGAGTCTCCAGTACTGTGTGTTGCCATGACCAAAGGCTATTTCAGTTCAGAGTAATTTTTACCCCAGAAAGAATATTTAAGGCGTCTTCTGGCTCTTCTTATCTACTGGCTCCAACAAGACAGGAATACAGTGAAGTAATATGAGCACAAGTAATTGGGTGGCAGTCAATCTGGGGCTGAGAACGGGGGAACATTATCCTTAAGAACCAAGGGGCAAGCAAGGTATTCTATGCCCCAGGTAACAAAAAGAATGAGAGCTTGGGAGAAGTGCCTTTGAAACTCAGATCAAGATGGGAAGAGGGGGCTCGGCGCCTGTGGCTCAATGGGCTAAGGCGCCAGCCATGTACACCTGAGCTGGCGGGTTCAAATCCAGCCTGGGCCCCACCAAACAACAATGACAGCTGCAACCAAAAAATGGCCTGGTGTTGTGGCAGGCACCTGTGGTCCCAGCTACTTGGGAGGCGGAGGCAGGAGATTCGCTTGAGCCCAGGAATTGGAGGTTGCTGTGAGGGTGATGCCACGGCACTCGACCCAGGGTGACAGCTTGAGGCTCTGTCTCAAAAAAAAAAAGAAAAAAAGAGGGCATAGCATAGTGGTTACGGTGCCAATCACATACACCGAGGGTGGCAGGTTCAAACATGGCCCAGGCCAGCTAAACAACGACGACAACTACAACAAAAAATTGCTGGGCGTTGTGTCAGGCACCTGTAGTCCCAGCTATTTGGGACGCTGAGGCAAGAGAATTGCATAAGCCCAAGAGTTTGAGGTTTCTGTGAGCTGTGATGCCATAGCACTCTACCAAGGGGAACATAGTGAGACTCTATCCCCCCCCAAAAAAAAGAAGGGAAGAGGATGCTTATTCACCCTTCTGGGATCCCCTACAGAGGGCCCCCCATCATTAACCATGCTCCGGGCATAAAAAGAAGCTCTATAAACAGTTGTTGCACTGCTGACTAAATTGGGTAAAATAAATAAATAAATAATAAAATAATAAACATGCAAATTAAAAAAAAATCTGTGCTGGTTCATATCTGTGATCTGAGCATTCTGGGAGGCTGACGCAGGAAGATCACTTTAGGAGTCTGAGACCAGCCTCAGCAAAGCAAGACCCCATCTCTATAAAAAAAAAAAATAGAAAAATTAACCAGGTGGGTTGGCGAATGCCCATAGTTCAACTACTCTGGAGGCTGAGGCAGGAGGATCACTTGATCCCAGGGGTTTAAGGTTGCTGTGAGCTATAATTACACCATTGGATTCTAGCCAGGGCAACAGAATGAGACATTGTCTCAAAACAAAAACAAAAACAAAA
>CAUYON010166948.1:0-58056 GCA_963573935.1 Arctocebus calabarensis
TTCCTTCAGAGAGCAAACCAGTAAAATAAAGTGTGTTATTGGTGCCCATATGTGCAAAAGGTTGCAGAAGGTTTTTGTTTCTAATCCTTACCTTAAACAAAGTTATTGTTATTAAATTTTAAGCCTTTTTAATTTTGTGAAGGCAAAAAGTGGAAGCCTGGGTGGCGCCTATGGCTCAGTGAGTAGGGCGCCGGCCCCATATACCAAAGGTGGCAGGTTCAAATCCAGCCTCAGCAGAACTGCAAAAACAGAAAAATAGCCGGGTGTTGTGGTGGGTGCCTATAGTCCCAGCTACATGGGAGGCTGAGGCAAGAGAATCAACTAAGCCCAGGAGTTGGAGGTTGCTGTGAGCTATGTGATGCCACGGCACTCTACCGAGGGTGAAAAAATCAGACTCTGTCTCTACAAAAAAAAAAAAAGTGGAAGCCTAATATACACATGTATATGTAAAAAAATAAATAAATAAAAATAAAAAACAAAAAAGAAAGAAAAAAGCTTGCAGAAGGAACCATTAAGCTAAAATTACTACAATTTGCCAAAAACAGGAGAGTGGCCAAACATTTCTGATATAATGTTAAACTTTTTTTTTTTTTTTTGAGCAGAGCCTCAAGCTGTCACCCTGGGTAGAGTGCTGTGGCAACACAGCTCACAGCAACCTCCAAATCCTGGGCTCAAGCAAGTCTCCTGCCTCTGCCTCCCAAGTAGCTGGGACTACAGGTGCCCGCCACAACACCCGGCCATTTTTTTTTTTTTTTTTTTTTGGGTTGCAGCCGTCATTGTTGTCCGGCGGGCCCAGGGTGGATTCGAACCTGCCAGCTTAGGTGTACGTGGCTGACGCCTTAGCTTGTTGAGCCACAGGCGCCGAGCCGGAATGTTAAACTTTTAAAACTGTTTTTCTTTCTTTACTTTTCTTTTCTTTTTTTTTTTTTTTTGAGCCGAGCCTCAAGCTGTCACCCTGGGTAGAGTGCTGTGGCATCACAGCTCACAGCAACCTCCAATTCCTGGGCTTAAGCGAGTCTCTTGCCTCCGCCTCCCAAGTAGCTGGGACTACAGGCACCCTCCACAACGCCTGGCCATTTTTTGGATACAGCTGTTATTGTTGTTTGGCGGGTCCGGGCTGGATTCGAACCTGCCAGCTCAGGTGTACGTGGCTGTGTACACCTGTGTACTTAGCCCATTGAGCCACAGGCACCCACCCTTTTTTTTTTTTTTTTTGAGACAGAGTCTCACTTGGTCACCCTTCGTTAGAATGCCATGATGTCTTAGCTCACAGCAACCTCAAACTCTTAGGTTCAAGTAATTCTCTTGCCTCAGTCTCCCAAGTAGCTGGGATTACAGGCGTGAACCACTAGGTTCTGCTGTAAATTTTTTTTTTCTTGTTTGTTTTTTTTTAAGACAGAGACTCAAGCTGTCGCCCTGGATAGAGTGCCGTGACATCATATCTCACAGCAACCTCCAACTCAGGCTCAAGTGATCCTCTTGCCTCAGTTTTTCTTTTTTTGTTTTTTTAAACAAGTGAACAGTTTATTAAGAATTAAACAGGCTCGGCCTGTGGCTCAATGGGCTAAGGCGCCAGCCACGTACACCTGAGCTGGCGGTTTCGAATCCAACCCCAGGGCCCGCCAAACAACATGATGGCTGCAACCAAAAAATGGCCAGGCGTTGTGGCGGGCGCCTGTAGCCCCAGCTACTTGGGAGGCAGAGGCAAGAGACTCGCTTGAGCCGAGGAATTGGAGGTTGCTGTGAGCTGAGATGCCACAGCACTCTACCCAGGGTGACAGCTTGAGGCTCTGTCTCCAAAAAAAAAAAGTATTAAACAAAGGTGGGCGGCGCCTGTGGCTCAGCGAGTAGGGCGCCAACCCCATATACTGAGGGCTGAGGGTTCAAACCTGGCCCTGGCCGAACTGCATCAAAAATTAGCTGGGCGCTGTGGCGGGTGCCTGTAGTCCCACCTACTTGGGAGACTGAGGCAAGAGAATCGCTTCAGCCCAAGAGCTGGAGGTTGCTGTGAGCTCTGACTCCACAGCACTCCACCAAATGCGATACAGTGAGACTCAGTCTCCACAAAAAAAAAAAAGGAATTAAACAAAGGTATGATGTGATATAGTACAAGCAAGACACTCAAGATAGGTATAATAGTACTACTCACACAAAAACTTATATTTCACCTCAAAAAAAATCACAAGACAAAAGAGAAAGCAATTTCACTGTTATAAGATAAGGTATTTCATACAAAGTATTAACTCTGTCCCCCAGAGCCCAACCTCCCAACAAACAAAAAGCTATCTGGGAATACTGCTATGCTAACGTATTACCCACAGTATAATCATTCATAGGAAAATAGTGATTAAGCAGTGAATTTAATTAAATAACAAAGTTCAAACTGTCATAAGTTCATAGACCACAAAGATTTTACAAAACAAGCAATTCCAGAAATCCTATAAACAATAAAAGAAATATTTCAATATCATTCTACTTGATCTGGATACACCTGATATTGAAATTAGAGAAAATATATTGTCATATACTCTAAAACTTTTTTACTGAGTCCATTTATCAAAACTGAAACTTTTGTAGAATATTTTGTTTTTTTTTTCTAGATGGATACAAGATCTTATCATCAGCAATGCAGCAATGTGGGAGAGTTTGACTTCTTTTTCAACTGGGTGTCTTTTATTTTTTTCTTTTGCCTGAATGCTCTGGCTCAAACTTCCAGGAGCCCTGGAAGAAGGGTGAAAGAGGGCATCCCTGTCCAGCTTCAGCTATTAGAGGAAAGGGTTTCAGTCTTCCCTGTTCAATATGATGCTATCCTTGGGTTTGTCATACATTACCTTCATTCTGTTGAGGTATGTTCCCTTGATGACTAGTTCGTTTAGAGCTTTTATAATGAAGGGATACTGAACTGTACTGAATTTTTTCCTGTGTCTATAGAGGTAATCGTACAATTTGGTCCTTAACTCTGTTTATTGGATGTATTATGTTTCTTCATTTACATAGGTTGAAGCATCCTTGCATCCCTGGGATAAATCTTACTTGATCGTGATGTATTATTTTTTTGATTTACTACTGGATTCAGTTTGCTACTAGTATATTTTTTAGAACGTTTGCATCTATGTTCATCAGGAATATTGGTTAATAGGTTTTATATTGTTGCAGCATCTTTGTCTGGTTTTGGAATAAGGTAGTGCTGGCCTCATTCAATGAGTCAGGGAGAATTCCTTTTCTTCAACTTTTTGGCCTAGTTTAAGGAGAATTGATGTTAGTTCATTGAATGTTTGGTGGAATTTGGCAGGGACGTTATCCAGTCCTAGACTTTTCTCTGTGAGTTTGTTGGGAGACTTATAAATTCAGTCTCACTACCTTTTGCCAGTTTGTTCAGGATGTCTGTTCCTTCTGGATTTAATCTTAGACTGCTGTACACATGCAGACATGTATCCATTTCTTCTAGGTTTTCCAGTTTGTTAGTGTATGTTCACAGTACTCTCTGGTGTTCTTTGGTATTTCTGTAGTATCAGTTGTAATGTCTTCTTTTCCATTTCTAAATTTGTTTATTTGGGTCTTCTTTTTCTTGTCTAGTTTAGTAAGGAGTTTATCAATTTTATTTTTATTTCTTTTTTTTTTTTAGAGACAGAGTCTCACTTTGTTGCCCTCAGTAGAACGCTGTGGCATCACAGCTCACAGCAACCTCCGGCTCTTGGGCTTAGGCGATTCTTTTGCCTCAGCCTCCTGCATAGCTGGGACTACAAGCACCTGCCACAACGTCTGGCTGGGGTCGAGTTTGAACCCGCCACCCTGAGTATATGGAGCCGGTGCCCTACTCACTGAGCCCAGGCTCTACACTTTATCTTGTTTTTGTTTTTTTGTTTTTAAAGAAAACTCCTTTCCTTTCATTGATCTCTTGTTTCTTTTAGTGTCTATTTAATTTAGTACTTTCATGATACAAATCTGGGGCTTTGGTATGCTTTTGCTTTTCTAGTTCTTTGCATTGTTAGGTCATTTGAAAACTTAATTTTTTTGATGGAGCTGTTTATTGCTATAAGCTTTCCTCTTAGTATTGCTTTCTCTGTATATCAGGTTTTAGTACGGATATTTCAATTTTCATGTATTTCAAGAAATTTCTTGATTTTCTCTTTAATTTCTTTTTTGATATAATGGGTATTAAGAAGTATGTTGCTTAATTTCTATGTATTTTTACTGTTATCAAAATTCTTCTTGTTATTGATTTCTAGTTTTATTCCATTCTGGCATGAGAAGTTACTATAATTTCAATATTTAAAATTGGGTTGAGACTGTTTTGACTCATATTAATAAAAAGAATTTTCTCTATAATGCATTGCTAGTGTTTCTCAGGCCCTATAAATTAGTCTTTTAAAAATAAATATATATGTATATATTCTGACGAGTATTCATAGGTAATTTTATACACACTTGCCTTTTCTGCTAAATTAAAGTTAGAGACTATGAATTATTTATCTGCATCACACAGAACGGAGCATATAGTAGGTACTAAATAATTGTTGTGGCTAGAGCTAGTATAAATGCTTCACATCTTATATGACTCTTGTGTTATATAAGATATAGAGCATTATGCATGCTAGGGCTTTGGCCTAAGCCTTCCCAAATACAAATATGCTGCCTAGGTATTGGGGTTTTTTGATAGGTAGAGCTGTAGCCTTCTCTTCTGTATCTCAACAGTACAATAAGGATTTACCAAAAAAATGTTCCTAGATAAATGCCACTCAATTTAGTAGGGGAAACTCAATTCAGGTTAAAAGAGTTTTCTTTAAAGTATAAGCAATAAACAGATGCAAAATCATTAATCATTCCAGAAGGATGTTTAAGTATTAATATCATTATCTACCATTTAAAGATAGATGCACTTTATAGTTTTTGAATAGTATAAAGCTCAGATATGAAGTAATATATTAGACAACAGAATCAAGAATTAACAGAGTCCTGGGGAACATAGAGTAAAAAGCACAATTCTTTTGAGACACTTATTCACCTTCATTTACTTTCCATGAAGTTCATTTTTCATTGACATGAAATCATTCTAATTAAGAAGACACACATTCTCTGCAATTCTAATTTTCCTTGTTAATAATCAGAGCAGAACATTTTGATTCCTAGTTCCATTTCATTACTAGTTATTAGTGTAAAGAGCTATATCAAAAAGAATCAGTGAAAATGGGATGAATTTTGAGATTTCTGTCCTTCGTAATCTGACGTGTTTCTTCATGTCCATAGATTTCGTATTTCTCGCACAGTGAAAGAATGCTTGGCTGAGATCCCAACTTAATAAATAATTATATTCATGAGGAAAGAAGTTTATGTGCAGATTTCAGGAACTATTTAGCTACTAACCTCTACGTAGAAAAAAAGAAACTATGCTACCAAGTAACTAAAGAAAAGAACCTTCCTTGCACCAGCTGCAGCAGCAGTTTTGAAGGGCTAAGAACCTAAACCAGAACACTGCTTATTAACATCCTGAGCAACCCTACCATTTAGCCTCTCCTGTTGCTGAGAACTACTGTTATCTGCCCCCATTTATATGGTTTTTTTCATGCGGAGATATACGAGGAAGTTGGAATAGTCTTAGGGGAAAACTTAGGATTCGTATAGAACTATAATTTATTAGGAATGTCTCAGTTTTTTACAAAGACAGGGCAGCCACAGATAGGCAAGTCTGTTTATTCATTCAAGTTCATTCTCACTCATGTGTTTCTTTCATAATAATTGCTCCCAAGTGCCCTGCTTTGTTTACCTCAAAGGCAAAACCATTTCATTTTATTTTCTAGTTTCTTTGTGAATCTCCAACTGTGGGAATCTACAATGTGCCCATAAGCCCTGGGCATGACAAAAATCCTCTAAGTGATAGTCTATGTGTGGATGGCAGTAGTGACACAGAAAGGGTCCCTGAGAAGGTAACACAAACTGAGCACTGAGGGACAGATATGAACTGTCCAGAGAGGAGAAAAAATGGGAATGGTATTATCAAGGAGAAAATTTCCAAGAATATAAAGAAGAAATAGCATGACACATTAGGAAACCACGTGTCAGTGTATAAAAAGATAACAATTGTAACTGTCAAAAGAGTTTGTGAGTCTCCATCATAAACTTCGTAAGTTTTTCCCTACTTTCATAAGTCTGAAAGTCAGAAGAGAAAATCCTGGAGAGAGTACAAAAACATAGGCTTGCTTAGGCAGGTATTACCCCTTAACTTAAGAGGCAACATTTTTATACGAATTGGAAATGTCCTAATTTTTAAGTCATCAAATCAGAATTTACACATATTTATGTTCAATTATAATAGATTTTTTTTTTTTTTTGAGAGAGAGAGAGTCTTACTATGTCGCTTTTGGTAGAATGCTGTGGCATCACAGCTCACAGCAACCTCCAACTTTTGGGCTTAAGTGATTCTCTTGCTTCAGCCTCCCAAGTAGTTGGGACTATAGGCGCCCACCATAACACCCGAGTTTTTTTTGTTGTAGTTGTCATTGTTGTTCAGCTGGCCTGGGTCGGGTTCGAACCTGACAACCTTGGTGTACGTGGCCAGTGCCATAACCACTGTGCCAAGCCCAATTATAAGTCATTCTAAGGCCTTGAATGACCTGCCATTTGGAATCACCTGTCAGTTTCTTTAACTAGCTCTAGCATAATTCAGAACTATATCTGTATTAGAATATAAGGTGTCAATGAAAAAACTATTTTACTGCCTATCAATTCAGTGACAAAGCATGAATGTATATGTAGAATACAACTTCCTAGTTTCAATTGTTTCCTTTCCTCTTTCCGTACTTTACCTTCTCCCAATAATAATAAGTACATTAAAAAGTTTACAGTGAAAATTCCACTAAACTCTGGTATCAAATAAGGCAAGACATTTCTTAAATCATTCTCCCTTATTATGTCAACAGACACTGACACCCAATTCTCTTTCTAGATGTTTCCCTATTTTTCTAGAAAAATTTAATAGAAAAAAATAGAACTCATATGGTGAATAAATGATAAAGAAATCACAGCAGTATTATAGAATACATAAAAACAGGAAATTTCATCTGAACATCTCAGAAAAATATTTTGCTAGCATTAAATGCCTTACTTTGCCTGGGATGTATGTGGCACTAAAGATCTCATCCTTTTGTAAATAAGAAACTGGGACCTATGGTCATGAGTGGCTTGGTCACAAAGTCAAGAAAAGTCTGCTTTATGGATTGATTAGTTTTATTCTTTCCTTTTCTTCTACTACTTTTCTTCTTTTCTTTTCTTCTGCTACTAGGTATTTAAACCAGGGTGTGAAAATAGAATTATTTCCTCCTCTTTCATTAAAGAAATATCCTTCTTTAGGATAGTCCCATGAGAGAGTGGTTCGCCATGGTGGAAAATGCTATGGATAGAATTCAGATCTAGATTTTTTTTTTCTCTTAATTCTACCAGTTGGAAAACCTTAGCTGGTATCATCTTCTCCAAGTTAAGACTGACCTGAGGAACAATTCATACAAAAAAGGTAAAGAATTATTTCTGATTCCTTCCCTACACCAGTGGAGAGATATGCGTGTACATGAGAGAGTAGAGGCAGACCCAGAATCAAAGACCACTCCTAATCTGCTCTTGGCTGATCATCTTACTCTTTTTCCAATGGCCTTGCCATTCAGAGCCACTTACTTTCTTATAGGCCATTTAAAAGACAGGTTTAACAGAGATGTGGATGCCACAGCCCACAGAGTAAAGAGGAATCCCATGCCACTCACCCACATGGGGTCACTCAGATCCGAGTCTTGCACACGGATACAGTCCATGCTAATCTCGATCTTGTTTGTTGTGCCATTTTCTGATGGTTCATCCACAAAGTTCAAGTCAATGGGCTGAACTGAACATATAGGCCTAACATAAAGAACAAAAATAAAAAAGCATGTTAGATATGAAAAGGGATTAAAACACACTCAGTCCCGTTGGCAACCATGAACACTTTCTACTTGAATGTTGGCAAGGCTCATTGCTTGCTTGGAGTAAGAAATCCTAGTTTTAAATCGTGGCTCAACCACTTATCAGATGTATCATTTCAAGCAGTTCAAGCCCTATTTGTTAAATGGGAATCATGACTCCTGCCCTATTTGAAGAATTACTGGGTAAAATGCAGAGAAGAACAAATGATCAAGGATAGATCATTTTATGCCTTATTCCTTTGTGTTGTTTTTATCCAAACGTACTTTTAATAAAAGGAATACTTTTCATTGCAAGATATAAATTATCAACACAATTTAGTGTCTTATCTTCTTGAGGACTTCCTGCATTATAACAGGGGGTAACTCTTCAAGCCAAACAAATGGAGTCTAAGTATCAGAGAGAGATTGGGAAGCTATTTTTATTTTGTCATTTATTCTTTTTTTTTTTTTTTTTTGAGTATTTTATTTTTTCAAATTAAAATGAGGGTACAATTTTTAGGTTACATTGTTCTCACTTCCAGGGTAAATTTCCATTGGTAGAAGAGTCCCTCACCCAGGGGGCGTGTTATACACACTCACGATGTACATATTAGGTGAGATCCCACCTCATGCCCTCCCCTCCTCCTGCCAAAGTCCTCCCTCCTCCCCCTGCCACTTCCCTTTACCCCTGACCTGGACCATATTAGTGTTTTTTTTTTCTTATGAGCATGTAATTAATTAATATTGATTTCATATTATTATGAAGTACATTGGATATTTATTTTTCCATTGCAATACTTTACTAAGAAGAATATATTTCAACTGCATCCAGGTAAATGTAAAAGATGTAAAGTCTATCTTTTTTAATGGCTGAATAGTATTCCATGATATACATATAACACAGTTTGTTGATCCATTCATGGATTGATAGGTACTTAGGTTGTTTCTACCACTTGGCAAATATGAATTGAGCCACTATAAATATTCTAGCGCAAATGACTTTGTGGTGAAATGATTTTTGTTCTTCTGAGTAGATACCTAGTAATGGGATTGCAGGGTCAAATGGAAGGTCTACTTTTAGATCTTTGAGGCTTCTCCATAGTTCTCTCCAAAAAGGTTGTATTAGTTTTCAATTCCACCAGCAGTGTGGAAGTGTTCCCTTCTCTCCACATCCATGCCAGCATCTGATGTTTTGAGACTTTGTGATGTGGACTAACCTTGCTGGAGTTAGGTGATATCTTAGAGTGGTTTTGATTTGCATTTCTCTTATGATTAAAGACAATGAATGTTTTTAATGTGTTTGTTTGGCCATTTGTCTCCTTGGGGAAGTTTCTGTTCAAATCTCTTGTCCCCTTATAGAGAGTGTTGCTTGCACTTTTCTTGTTGTTTGAGTTCTCTGCAGATTTTAGTTATCAGGCCTTTGTCAGATTCATAACATGCAAAAATCTTCTCCCATTCTGAAGGCTATCTGTTTGCTTTGTTTGTGGTACCCTTAGCTATGCAAAAGCTTTTTAGCTTGATCAAGTCCCAGTTATTTATTGTAATGTTGTTGCAGTTGCTAGAGGGGGCCTTCCTCATAAAGGTTTTTCCAGGCTGATGTCTTCAAGTGTTTTACATTGGGAAAGCTATTTTGGATTGTACAGGAGAGTCCTCCTAAACCCTCCACAATTACATCATCCTGGAATAATAATAATCTTTTGCTGTCAGAAGCTGAATAAATCACCACTGATTTTTCACCACAGAGATGACATTGGCGGCATTAAACTTTCCTAACATTTATTTTTATTGTTCTAGAAACATGTCCTATTAAGCAATAATTTGCCAATTCACATTTACCTATTTACAATAGTGCCAGGTACAACATTTTTTGCCTGTTTGATACTTACTGTTCCAAAAAATCCCAGATATGCTGGAAAACCTCTGGACTGAGGAATTCACTTGTCTGTGTGCTCTGGGACATGGTGGATCGATAATAACTTTCTTTCCAAGAGAAATGAGCTGGGGTTTCTACGAAACTTAAAGGAACAAAGATGAAACTTGGATTATAGTTTTTGTATTTATGATATAGTTAAAACACAATCTATCAAGAAAACATCAGGTGAAATCGATAAACTCCTGCAGGTATATGTGGTGCATTTTGCAGGTACACATTCGGCAATTCTCTGGGAAGGGTCATGGATCTAACGGTGCAATAAAATCAAACAGATCTCAAATGCTAGACAATCACATCTTCTATCGAACGTCTTATTTTCTAACTAGTAATCCTGTTATTATGTTCTATACTTCCACTGTCCTACTTCTATGTTCTGCAGAAAAAGAAAATAAACATTCCCTCATTAAGCCTGACCTGTAATTAAACATATTTTCTAAGTGTCAACTGATTACCTAGGTATTCTGCCTCCAGCAGGTAAGACACAATTACCAGAAAACAGAAATGAGCTCAGAGCACTGACATTTTACCCTCATATTAATCACCCCTGTCATAACTACAATCTTACCATCACACTCAGGCACAATAAACTCAAACCTCTAGTCTAAACCAAAAATTTTTATTGTTTAATCACCCAGTACTTACCTTTGTGTGTGTGGATGGCCCTTAATTGGAGTGTAGAATTCTCATGACTAAAGAATGAGCAGACTGCTGAATACTTTGCAAATGAACACTAACTCTGTTGGCTTCCTTTGGCTGCTGGGTCCTTAAGTTGGCCTTTACTTTAAATGCCTTTTTCTCTTTTAAGAGAGAGATACCCCTACATTCTGGACAGGTGTATACCTTGTGCTTCCCAGAAACTTACTTTAAAATTGAGTATCAAAAACTTAAAATGTATCCATGAGTTGATCTGGTAATTATATACCTGGAAATTAATTCCAAGAAAATAGTAGGCATTTAAGGCTCAAAATTCACATATAAAGATCTCAACATGCACTTTCTCAGATGGTACATTCTCTAAATCTGAATATGTTCTGCATAGAACATCTTAATGTGGGATTCATATAATAACTAGTGGGCTAAGTCTATTCCATATAATAAAATTAGTTAAGCTCTTGGCTTGGCGCCTATTGCTCAGCGGCTAGGGCACCAGCCACATACAATGGGGCTGGCAGGTTTGAATCCAGCCTGGGCCTTCCAAACAGTGACAACTACAACCAAAAAATAGCTGGGTGTTGTGGCGGATGCCAGTAGTCCCAGCTACTTGGGAGGCTGAGGCAAGAGAATCGCTTAAGCCCAAGAGTTTGAGGTTGCTGTGAACTGTGATGCCATAGCACTCTACTGAGAGTGACATAGTAAGACTCTGCCTCAAAAAAAAAAAAATAGAAATTAGTTACGTTCTTAATCACTAATGTTCATATTATTAAAGTGTGCACTACAATAATCAATCATCTTAAATTTTCAAATGTGTATTCTGGTCTGGTTACCCAGTGGAAGGTAACAGTACTGGATTTACTGATGATGATTCCCAAGCTATCTACAACAGTACGTTTATTTCTTCAAATTAAACACACATATGGCATTTATTTGCCAAAAAGCATAATTGGCATGAATAATAAAAATAGTGAATAATATTATCTTATTCTCTAGGAGGTCATGGTATAGAAGATGATAGGAAAACAAACCTAGAATAAACATGGTCGGAGTGTACACTGAACTATAAAAACGCAAAGATGAAATACATAAATCTCATCTGAGGGGTCCAGAGGTCATGGAAAGACTCTTAAATGCTGAGAAGGAATTAGCCAGGTCCAGTGAGAGTAATCATACAAAGGGGGCACTCAATGGCAGTAGCATAAAAAATTAAACTAAAAATAGAAAATAACTTGTCTAAGAAAAAAATCACAAGCAACCCCATTTTAGAATGGTATACAAATCTAAGGCTGAGAATTCTGGGAGATGGTGATGGAACAAGAAGAAACTTATAGGCTGTATTAAAAATCTTAAATACTTATGGTAAATACTAAAGGATATACTTTGAAAAATATTTAAATGAACTTTTAATTGTGAAATAATTGGAGATTAATATGCAGTTGTAACAAATAATGCAGAGAAATTGCATCTACCCTTTACCCAGTTTCCCCCAAGGGCAACCTCTTGTAAAACTATGATATAATATTAAAACCAGGATATTGACATTGATAAAATTCATTGATCTTACTCATCATTCTTGAGTTTACTCATACTCATTTGAGTGTGACTGTGTATAAATGTGTATGTAGTTCTATATAATTTTACCACATGCGTAGAGTAGCATATACACCTTCACTGTAAGTATTAAAGGATTTTAAGCATGAGATGAACACAGAGTATGTTTTATGTTGCTGAATCTGGGCATTGTGGGGTGGAAAGATTTATGTCCTATCAGTATATGGGTAAAATGGTTATATAGAAGGTTGTTAAAATGGTTATTTAGAAGGTTGTTGTACCATTTCTGGCAAGACAACAGGAGGGCAAAGTCAGGGGAATGGAGAAGATGGGCACACATTTATTTATAAGTGAGCATGTCAAATCAGATATGGGTTATTTACTAGTACAGGAGGAAGAAAGAGTCAAGGATTACTTCAAGTTTCAAGCTTGCTTGAACTGAGTGGATGATGATCTTACTAACTCTATCAGTAAACAGAATTAGAGGATCTGGCTTACAGAGGAAGGAGAGACAATGAAATCACATCTTAGCATGTTAAGTTTTAAGTGTCTTTTGGATATATAGAAAGTGAAACAGACTACTGAATAATTCTTAGACTGTAGGGGAAAAGATAAGCAGAACTTTAGAAGGAGAAATCCTTGTCATAGTGTGAAAACCCATTTGTGGGAGTAGGTACAGTGACCTAGAAGGGCCCCATTTGGAGAATATGACGGCTAACGGGCCCTGAGAAGTTAATGGTATCCCAGCAGCCAAGACAAAAACAGGTTTTAGTAGGACTAATGGACAGAAGTATCCAGAAAGATAAAACCTGAAGAATAACCACTAGGTTTCACTGGAGGAGATCACTGGCAAATTTGACCATAGCACTTTCTGTAGATTAATAAGAGCAAAGAGAAAATGTTAGTGGCTTGAGTAGTAAAGAAGGATATAAAATAAATGCTCTTTTGACATAGATGGATTACAAGAACCTAAATTGTACCTAAAGAGGTTAAGCAGAAAGGAAGGAGCTAATAGAGAAAAACCCAAAACGTTGGAAAGAAAGAGAAAGGCTTAGAGAAGGACTGTGAAGGGGCAGGTAGAGAAAGGTCAAGGTGCAGGGAGAGAAGGTAGTCTTGAGCTGAAACCCCTTGACCCCTCATTATGGGATGAAGCCTAAAAAAAAAAAAAAAAAGCAAAATTAAATACAGATGTAAACATTTTCCTAGAAGAGAAACAAGAAGTCACATCAATTTTCTTGATGAATCAGGGGGAAGGCAAGGTCCTAAAAGGAGAGGGTCAGATGTTAAGTGACTTGGAAGAGAAAGGTGAAGGTTTAGAAATGTGGGTGAGGTTAGGGAACACGATTTGTCATGGCCCCAGATTGCACTGTTCTGAGATTCTCTCTTCCCTGGAGAAAGGGGAGAAGGAAAGAGATAAAACTATTTTTACTCTTATTTCATTGGGTAGGTCATGAGTGTCAGAGAATTAAAGAAACTAGGAGGACTAGCTTTGAATCCAGATTGGAGAGGGTAGGAAGAAGGGCTAGGGAAGGAAAGGGAATGGAAGACTAAGAAAACTAAAAGTTTCCCCGATGTCGAAAAGCACATACATAGAATGAAGTATCAAAGTTCAACTGGTAGAAATGGAAGAGTTGATAATGAACCCATTGTTGGAAGAACATCCAATAATTTGATATTTTTAATTAAAAGGATAAATTAATTTTTTTCTGAAGTTGGATTAGACTTGGTTTATACACTGCCTCACAGTGAGTAGAAAGGAAGTAAAAATTAATAGATTTAATACTGAAGTGAAATTTATAAATAATAGTCCCTTGATGATACTTTTGAATGTTTGATTTGCATTAAAGTTTTCTTCAGATAAAACTGAAGTACAAGAAAGGTGGGGGAAAATAAAAGTAATTTATAACCATTGGGGGAAAAATGGAAGTCAATACATGAATTATTCAAACTACAAAGGGGAGATAAACTGAGTAGTCATGAACATGGACCCCCAAGTGCATCTCTTGACATCTGAAGACCTGAACACGGTGCCTCATGACCTGAAAACCAGGTGAACACTAGGAGGTAAACAGAACCACATAAAGCAGGCTTTAAGCAGTGATGATAAGCCGCATATGAGATCAACATTAACAAAAAGTTTAAGAGTTGCTAAGTTGGCAGTAATTTAGGTGTAGTTCCTAAAGAAATTGACAGTTAACCTAGGTGTTCAGTAATGAAGACCTGGGCAGATTCAAAAAAGAAAGAAAGAGCGTTAGATGGAAGACACTATTACTGTCCCTATGGCAAAAGAGAGAAAATGGTTCTGGGTTCACAGTCATCATCTATTTCGACTTTTTCCTACTTATTTCCACATGGAAGTTCTGGCTTTCGTCTGTACACACTTTATGGTTCCTTTGTTTCACTTTTCCTCCTACATTCTCCATGACTCCTAAAAGACTGTATGTCTAATATCACCACTAACCAGCTATGATACCTTACACAAGCCTCCAACCTCACCTTCCTGGAGGGTGATGTAGAGATGGCCATGTGCCTTGTGCCTGCCCAAACCTCAGCTCTCTTCCCTAGGACACACTTGCCGCATCCCTTATTTTAACTTTCTCCTCTGAACTTCCTTGTCTTTTTGCTGCTGCTCATCAATGCTGGTTTCTCCTACTTTGCTGATGTAACTATCTGCTGTAATGGATTTCAAGTTGTCTGAGGGCAAACTCCGTGTTTCTCATTTCTGCATTTGTTAGAGCCTTAGAGCTCCTTGAGGACACAGTAAAAGGAACACAAGTTGTAGAGTGGGGCAGACTTGGGTGGTAACTAAGTTACTTGTTGTCTTTGAACCCTGTTTTCTTCAACTATGCTTCCCTCAGAGGGTGGCTGAGAGGCTCATTTAAAATAATGTGCTATATATTTTTTACACGATGTCTGACAGTCAATGCACCAGTCCCATCAGATCAAGTGCTACATTGTTTTTATCCAGTAAATACTTGTTAAATTGAATTTATTAGACAGTGTACTTAAATGGTCTGTTAAAGCTGGAAAAGAGTCACATCCAAAGTAAAGGAATTATATTAAAGTTACCTTATGCCTCATTTCTATCCAGTTCAAACCAGCTTTCTTCCATCTGTGTCCTTGGAATGTCCCTGCCACTACTCAACTTTCTTCTAGATCTCCTTTGTCTTAGATTTGCTATATGAAATAGAGCAACTATTCTACTCTTAGGGCCTGAACTAGAAGCAGGCTTTATTATGAAAGATGGAGGTCAAGTCTGAAATAGATGAGTGGTTTCCAAATTGTGTTTCACAAAATCCTCAAGTTTCCTGATGCCTCAGTGTATTCACCAGAGGTGAGGAAAAGCCAGTATTGCTGGGACTACAGACGCCCTTCCTCATCCCATAAAGTTTACCTCTTTCGTGTAAGTATGTTTATTAGAAGTGCGAACAAGGTATCATTTAACGAAAGTATTCATTTCTTAAAAAAAAAGAAAGAAAGAAAAATCAATGATCTAGGTTGGGGACCTTTGAGGCTTCTCCTTTGCAAGCCCAGCATTAATTACTTTTCTCCGAATAAATATTTGAAACATTATTGAAGGATGAGGAGGAACAAGATCAGCTTGCACCTTAGGGCGGGAAGAGGGAGCAAAGCCTTCTCGTCTTCTAAGTATTTACCTTTGGGTGAATCTCAGTCTCAATTCGCTCATGGAACAATCACTCTGTTCAAAGACTTATCAATTCAGTCACACTCAAACACAGACAGGCTGAAGTCATATTCTTTTTTTCTTTTCAGCTGTTTTTTTCTTAGATTAACTATCCTAAACTGATTGTATTAATTCAGGAAATAAAACAAAACAAAACACAAAAACAACTACCCTGTCTTTTGTAAAAGTGACCTGAAAAACAAGGGCTATCTTCTTCATCTATTCTGCCCTAAAAGTCATCACTCCATTCTGTTTGGCCTTCATTTTCTTTTAGTGCTCCTGAAAAATCCCCAATTCTCTAAAATGTAAAATGCAAAGCCACCATAGTGATATAGATCTTAGGGACCACCATCTCATTTAACAGATGGAAAAACTGCCCCACAAAGGAAATAATCAAGAGAGTAGACAGATGACCTGCAGAATGCGAGAAAATATTTGCAAACTATACATGTAATGCAGGACTGATATCTAGAATATACAAAGAACTCAAACAAACCAGCAAAAAATAAACCACTCCATTAAAACGTGGGCAAAAGACATGAACAGAAGTTTTGCAAAAGAAGATAAATATCCTACAAACATATGAAAAATGTTTAACATCACTAATCATCAGGGAAATGCAAATTAAGACACAACGAGTTAGCACCATACCCCTCTCACAAGGGCCGTTAATAAAAAAATCAAGAAATATAGATGCTGGCATGGATGCAGAGGGATAGGAATGCTTATACACTGCAGGTGGGACTGCAAATTAGTACAATTTCTACAGAAAATAGTAGGCAGACTCCTCAAAGAAGTAAGTATAGACCCACCATTCATTCTAGCAATCCCACTGCTGGGTATCTACCAAAACAAGAAGTAGTCATTTTATCAAAAAGGCATCTACACCCAAATGATTATCAAAGAACAATTCAAAAATGTAAAGACTTAAAACCAATCTAATCCCATCAATTCATGGGTGCATAAAGAAAATGTAGTGTGTGTGTGTTTGTGTATGTGTGTGTACACAAGCACACATACACACATACACACACCGTGGTGTACTACTCAGCCATAAAAAAGAATGAAATGATGCTATTTCCAGCAACTTGGATGAAACTAGAGATTATTATCCTAACTGAAGTCTTTTAGGAATGGAAAACTAAACATCATTGGCGCAAAGAGATTTAAAGAACACAGGAAACCGAGAAGAGGGAGGATGGGTAGAGACATGTGGGATAAATAATTACCTGTGGGTACAATGAACACTACTCTGGTGATGCACAAACACAGCAAAATCCCTGACTTAAGCATTATGTAATTCAAAGTATCTATGTAACAAAAACGTTTGCATCTCACTATTTTGAAATTTTAAATATAGCAGAAAGAAGAAAAACCAAACCAAAACAAAACAAAAGAACTAGTGTACCCCAGCCATGTTGAATGCAATCCTGGGTCTTTACAGACCAGTGAATTTGTGCATCAGACACAAATTATCACCGTGAATTGCTCAACCCTTGGCCTCCTTCATCAGTTCTCACGTCTAACCTTTTCTGGATGTCTAACCCCCCTTACTTCCCTTTAGAACAGTGGTTCTCAACCTTCCTAAAGCCGCAATGTATTTTCATTGTTAAAAAGGGGTCGCGACCCACACATTGAGAACCGCCGCTTCAGAGTATCCAAATTTAACTATAAAACAAAGCTACAAGTTTTATTCCATATAAACTTCCCCCTAATGCACTTCACAAAATAAAACAGCATTTGGTAGTGATACAGATCTGAAGCTTGTTTCTGCTTCTAGATTCCCCGGCTCAAAAGCCCTTGTTGCCAGGGCATCAGTGACTAAGAGAGAGAGAGAATGTGGCACCAGGAATCTCTAAGAGAGCCACCCTGGAAGGGCCTTCTCACTGTGCTCATGCCACCACTCACATCTTCCTGGGAAGATGGGGGTCACACCTAAGTCTAAAACTTTGAAGTTCTAGACCTCATAGAATATCAAAGTTGGCCGTCCTGAGAGGCTATCAAGCTTTGTTCCCTCATTTCATAGGGAAACTGAAACCCAGACACGAAGAACTTATTTTACATCCATTGTTACGCTGCAATGTTGGCTAATAAGAGAGGACTATTATACTTTCTAGAATTTTCCAAGCCAGTTTTAAAGTCATTATTATAATTATAAAATATTAAATCACAAGTAAATTATATTAAAAACCAAAGATAATGAATTCCCCAAATCCATCTCTTTCTGATTGTTACTATTCTCTATGCTCCTCAAAGCTATTTAAAAATATAGTAAAATTGCTCAGATTAAAAACAATCAAAATTGTTTGTCTGTAAATTCATTGTAACCACTCTAATAATATATTTTAATTAAAAGATTATATGCAAATTATTCAATTATATATATATATTTACACACATGTGTATGGAGAGAGGGAGAGAGAATCTCTTACGTGAAACATTGGGATTTAATGATGAACAAGGTATGTTAGTGTTTTGAAAGCTTAGCGCTAGAGAACACTCTCAATGTTCTATGTTTGACATTTCTCATAATCCTCTGTGCTCTGGACAAGCTTCCTAAAGGCAGGAAAGGCAATGCCAGTCAGTCGTTTTAGTTGTACTACTGCCTGGCATTTGCAGGACAGGACTGACTACAGAGCTATGTCATTTCATTTCCCAGGGCCTGCTTTTTCAGTTTCTACATGATGATCTTTAGTCTCAGCTTGGGTAAAGTTCAAGGTTGCTCAGCTAGTAATTAACCATGATTTAAATTTAAGATCGTACAACTCCAAAGCTCATGCTTTACTAAATTATATGTCTTCTAATTTTCATTTATCCTAAAACTTAGGCAATATAAAGTGTTTACAGTTGAGTTTTTTTCCTTTTGTTTTTGCTTTTTTGTAATTTTTTTTTTTTTACTATGAAACAACAAAATGTCGCATTAATTACGACTCATCACAACAGTCACCCTTTCCTCACAAGATCAGTAGAAAATGGCATAGGAAAATTAGTAGCATAAATGATAGGTAAATGCTTTTGAAGAATCATTGAACTAGGTAAATGATTTTGAAGAATACCTGATCTTTCTGCAGATTCTCAATGTTACCAGAGGAGTTGACTTTTTTTTTTTTTTTTTTTTTGAGACAGAGTCTCACTATGTCGCCCTCAGGAGAGTGCTGTGGCGTCACAGCTCACAGCAACCTCAAACTCTTAGGCTTAAGCTATTCTCTTGCCTCTCCCTCCCAAGTGCTGCAACTACAGGCGCCCACCACAATGCCCGGCTATTTTTTTGTTGCAGTTGTCATTGTTTGGCTGGCTCAGACTGGGTTCCAACCTGTCCAACCTCAGTGTATGCGGTCGGTGCCCTACCCACTGAGCTATAAGCACCACCCTGAAATTGACTCTTATGTGTAAAAAAAGGACAGCCGAGCTTTCTATTGCTTAAGGGAACTTGAGTGCTCAAACACCCTGGGAGTGTCCTCAACCTTTAGGTAAAAATAGTCCAAAACTCTGAACATGACATTTCCTTCTTCCTTCCATCTATCCATCCCTTAAATTACTGCTTATGCCTTAATTACCAACCTCTGTAAATCTTCCGCAAGATGAATCTTCTGGCTAGTTTCAGGAACATTCCAAATTACATAATTTCTTTGACATTTTTAGTTCAGAAAAGCTTCCCATACTTACAGTTATCTTTTTTGTTATTATGGGCATTATTATGATTAATCATTACACTTAGTTTTGAGGGCGGCCAACAAAGCTTTGATGACTTTTAGTATCTTGCCTTTTTATTGCATCTAACAGTATCTAAGGGACCCCAGAGGATGAAAAGTATTTGTATGCTTGAGATAAATCCACCTCCCAGGAGTAACATACTCAAAAATCAGGTCTGTTAATATATTTTCCTTATGTGGAAATATTTCTTTTTCAACTTCATGTTGAAAATGACCAGCCTGTTCTTTCTCTCTCTCTACTCATCCCAACTCAAACCCTTATGTCATCTTCATCCTCAGAAAATAAAGTTACAAAAGATAAATACATTTAAGTCATACTTCTCATCTATTTCAATTTGCCACAATTTAAACAACAAAGTGTAACAACCAAGGAATTCCTTTCCATATATTACTGACATGATATATTCTTAAGAACGTCTCTTGTGTATTTTAGGATCTATTTCTCTTTCATTCCATGACTTCCCATAGTTACTTGACCTCCATTTCATCTTCACAAGACGTTTTGCTTCTATGACCCATCTTAAGACTTGATTGCTGACATCTCACTTCTGCCATGTCCTTTCACTGTGCATCTGACCCAAAATTTCTCTCACTAAACTTCTGTACATTTAGTAGTTATTAATTATAATTCTTTTTCCTCTTTCAAGTACTAAAGCCTCTCAAGTACAAATGTGCCCTGCTCTCTATCCTAACCAATAAAGGCAGTGGTTTCCTCGAGGAGAGCCCTTTCTCTCACACTCCCCATCCCACTCAAGTTTCTGCCTAGTCATGTTTTATTTCTCAGCATTCCCATCAAACCTGTACATCTAAGTGATGATCAGCCTTCCCCAAAGAGCATTTTCATTAGGTTCCCCCTTTACTGGCTAAGAATTTACAATTACCAGCTTTGTGTCCTGTGCAAAATCTAATCACGTCTTTGCCCCTCGTTTCTTTGGGCAAATCTAAAATGATTCATCCAGCTGGATCCTACAAGCCATTTGTTTTCATCCTTTAGCCTTCTTAAAGTGTGATGTTTTATAATCCACCATATTTCCCCGAGTCAGATTCTTTGCATTTACCAACACCCAGCTAAAAACTTAGCTTACTTAGAAAGGCTACAATGTATCTTTTTTCCTCTGTATTTACTTCCTCAATTTGGCAAGCTTTAAGTATTCATGACCTTAGTTAACTCTATTGTAATTCATCCATGTTAAAATGGTGCTTTCTTTTTGTCTATATAGAGCTGTTGCCCCAATTAACAGGTAAGAAACTGGGGGTAAAAATTAATATTCTTTCCCTGGTTCTTTATAGGACAGAACTATAGAATGAATACTCACTAGAAAAAGTTATTTTTTACTACCTCTGCTCCTTTCTTTTTACAAATAAGGACTCAGAAATATTTTACTTATATCCCATAGGAATTCCACAAGTGGCTAGTGGTAGAACCCAGGCATCTTGGATCGTGATGCAATGTTCCGGAGAAATAAAGTATACATTTAGCATTGTCACAAACGGAGCTATCTCTAAACCCATGATCATAAAACATGTTATCAAACTTCACTATCCTATAATAAATTCATAAGTTATTGCTCGGACCCATTTCAATCCAGAATCTGGCATCTGGCAGAAGATAAGAGATGCAAGAGTTCAAATTAATATTATTGATGATGCAGTAATTTTAATATTACTGCATGCAAATGTAGTCACATGCCTGCTCACCTACAGGGCACTTATTGATAAACTGCCCCCAAGTTAGAATTTAGGGAACATTCGAATAAATGTAATCACCATGAATCAGGTTTGGGGTATGTGAGGGTTTTGAGTAACTGTGAAGACCTAGTGGAAAATTCATGCAACATCCACGGCTCAGATTTATATTAGCATAGAAATTTTTGGTTGCTTGTCTTTAAGACAGTAATTTCAGCCTAGCTTACCTACAGCAACCTCAAAATCCTGGGCTCAAGTGATCCTCCTGCCTCTGCCTCCCAGAGTGCTAGGATTATAGGTATGAGCCACTGCACTCAGCCGAGCAAACAGCTTTAGAAGGACTATGGGGAAGTGGAAATCTGCAGAAGAGCTTTTTTATAATTGAGGAATATGCTAGGTTGGATTTAGACCAAAGAGAAACTTAAATAATACACTGGAGGAAAACAAAGTAGGTCTTCTTGGAGAAAATTGTAAGATCTAAGGGTTAGAAGTACTATAATAGTAAGTCCAATATCTTCAGTAATCACTGAGAGTGATTTTGCAACCTCAGCTGAGACAGATGTCACCACCACATAAAACTGCCCATTCACTGTCAGACAATTCAGAATGTTTAATGAGGTATTTAGAAACGCAGGAATGATTTGCTACCCTAAACCCTCCAGAAATGGGTCTCATTCAGAAAATAACTTAACTGTAGTGGCCTACAATTTTTTCTCAATTTTATAACAAATTTTGGGGATCTCCTTATAGCTTTGAAGAATCTTTTTTTTTTTTTTTGAGATAGAGTCTCACTTTGTCACCCTCAGTAAAGTGCTGTGGCGTCACAGCTCACAGCAACCTCAAACTCTTGGGCTCAAGAAATTCTCTTGACTCAGACTCCCGAGTAATTCGGACTACAGGCACCCACCACAACACCCAGCTATTTTTTAGAGATGGTGTCTTGCTCTAGCTCAAGCCGGTCTCGAACTCATGAGCTCAGGCAATCCGCCCACCTCAGCATCCCAGAGTTCTTGGATTATAGGCATGAACCACCACATCTGGCCCCCTTTCTTATACAATGAGCAAAAAAAGTTAAAAAGAAATATACATACTGAAAAACAATAAATGACTGTGTTTGATCTTCAAAGATTTCATAAACCACTCCCCACATTCCCAAACCAGTCCTATAGCTGAAAGCCTAGCTTAGAATCTGCGGTGTAAACTTTCGTCTAGATTAGCTATTGGCAAACTACATCCCACAGGCAAAATCTGGCCCAACTCCTATTTTTGTAAATAAAGTTTGTTGTGGGCGGCGCCCGTAGCTCAGTGAATAGAGCGCTGGCCACATACACCAGGTCGGTGGGTTTGAATCCAGCCTGGACCAGCTAAACAACAAAGGCACCGCAACAAAAATATAGCCAGGCGTTGTGGCGGGCACCTATAGTCCAGCTTCTTGGGAGGCTGATGCAAGAGAATCGCTTAAGCCAAAGAGTTTGAGGTTGCAGTGACCTGTGACACCAGGAACAGCTGGTAGAGCTGGATGACATAGTGAGATTCTGTCTCAAAAAAAAAAAAAAAAGTTTGTTGGGGACACTGCCACATTTATTTAGGTACTATACATAGCTGGTTTTGAGTCAGGAACAGCAGGATTCGGGAGTGGCAATAACAACCAAGTAGCTCACAATGTCTGAAAGTTGAAAATATTTATTTTCTGGTTCTTTACAGAAAAAGTTTGGCAACCTTTGAACTATGTGAAAGACTCTCTAAGAGATTAAGAAATTATAGTTTGAGCTAATACTGTGTGAAATGTAAGGGATTTTCTATTGGATAATTATATTAGGGAATACAAGAAATAAACAAGTGGGGGATGACAGCAGGGAATAATAATCAGAAGTGGACTTGGAAATAGGAAGGGACCCTAGACCGAGGAGGACAGACACTCACTGAACACTTTACTTTTTATTATAATTGTTTATGTACTTGTCTTATCATTCCCATTAATATTTTAGCACTTTAACTATGGTGACCCAACTTAGAAAGCATATCTTACACAGACAGTGCTCAATATTCTGTAACATGATGATTCACACCCACAATACTTAAGTATGAAATAACTTTCATATACATTCCATTTGGTAGCCATACTTTGAACCGTGCATCATATTGAACCATATGACAGTCTGGTTTTGTAAGTCCGGACAATTTTGTTGGGAATGCTAGCAAGTTCACACGGTTCAACGTCACAAGATGAATATTACTGTGAACATTTTATAGCTGAGTAACTGATAAAAAGATCTGTCAAGATCACACATTCCATCAGTAAATGGCAGACTCAGGTCTTGTGCCTCATTCCTGGGACTGCTGCTATGGAGCGATAAGATAACCAGCCCATCAGGAGGGTAATACTGAGTGGAGTTTACATTGAAGAACAAGAGCTACATGTTCATGGTTTTTCTTAAATGTAAATTTTCCTGATCAGCATATATTTTATTCTAAATGTTCTCTGCTAATGAGAGCAAAATAATTTTATACTTTTACTGGCAAAATATGCCTTGGGCATTAAAGAACTTTGGTTGGGAGCTGAGAACTCCCCAAACTCCCTAGACTTGATTGCCCTTTCATGGCCCCTGTTGCAAACTTTTCTCGTGTGGTTTCCTTCAATGGAGGGAAACATGTTTTCATTTATCCTGACTCCATTTATTTTGAGTCTTGGTACTAAAATAGCTTCAATCAGAATTTTGTAAATGTACTTTGCTCTACCATAACGAGATGAAATATTGATAAGTTTTGATGGTATAAAAAGAGAAGTTTTACACATTAAAAATCTTGCCATTCATGAACATTTTTCTTTTACTAGATTAATTTTTATGTGTTTGTGTTCCTGGTCCCCACAAGTCCCTTTGTTTCCTCTGTTATTTTTTCTGTTTCCTTTTGATCATGCTGTACTCTTTTTACAAATGGAGTCTTCAAAGCCTATAAAGTTCACGTTCTCATATTTATCTAATTCCTTAACATTTAATATAACAATCATTTATATTATTCCAATTTCAATACTTTGTCCTAGCAATTTGTTTTTTTTTGTAGAGATAGAGTCTCACTTTATCGCCCTCGGTAGAGTGCTGTGGCATCACAGCTCACAGCAACCTCCAACTCCTGGGCTTAGGTGATTCTCTTGCCTCAGCCTCCTGAGCAGCTGGGACTATAGGTGCCCGCCACAATGCCAGCTATTTTTTTGTTGCAGTTTGGCCGGAGCCAGGTTTGAACCTGCCACCCTCAGTGTATGGGGCTGGTGCCCTACTCACTGAGCCACAGGCACCACCCTGTCCTAGTAAATTTTATTCTTTATTAAATATACAGGATTGACTAAAGGGAGAAATGTGGTTTATAAGAAACCACAAACTTTAGGCTTTTTTTTCTCAGAGACACAACACTAAAGAATAGTTCCCAGCAGTAAAGTCTGATCTTTAATTAGCAGATCATAAGGATTTCATAAGCAACACATTGGGCAAATAATTGTGAGAACTGAAGAGAAAAAGACCCTCCCATCTCTGTTTCATCCTGTATGTGTTAGCCTCATATTTTTAGATCCTTTATCTGAAATTGTATTATATATTTACTTGTCAGTTTGTCAATTTCCCCACCAGAAGGGCTGTAGATTGTTTTGCTCACTAATGGATCCCCAGGGCCTGGTACAGGGCTTGGCACTAAGGCATTCCATGATGCCTGCATATAAAGAATGTGAGCATGGGTGGGTGGTGTCTGTAGCTCAGTGAGTAGGGTGCTGGTCCCATATACTGAGGGTGGAGGGTTCAAACCTGGTCGGCGCCAAACTATAACAAAAAAATAGCCAGGTGTTGTGGCTGCACCTGTAGTCCCAGCTACTCAGGAGGCTAAGGCAAGAGAGCCTAAGCCTGAGAGCTGGAGCTTGCTGTGAGCTGTGACACCATTGCACTCTACCGAGGGTGACAAAGTAAGACTATGTTTTTTAAAAAAAAATAAAAGAACGTGAGCGTGGGGAAATCAAGTGGATTTGAATTCTCTGTGCATTTAGTTTCATCCCTCTCCCACCCCCACAAAGATATCCTGAAAATATTAGTGTTAGTTATTTCCCCATCTCTACTTTAGAGATGCAAAGAAATTATAGCAATGGACAGTTAAGAAACTTCCACACTATAGACTCTTGAAGACAGAAATGTAGATGAATATGTTTTTGTTCTTTGTTACATGTAGGCAGCGACACTACACATAACACGGTTCTTGATACAACACTGAGGCATTCATAAACATTAGTTGAATGAATGAGTGGCCTTAATTCACACAGACTGGAAGGGTTAGGAGGGAAATACAGGTTGGATGACTCCTAAGTCTATTCTTTCTAATGTATCATATGACCTCTGTAAGGAATGAAGTAGATATTTTATAGCATTGAGGCAAAACTATTTTATGAGATAACACAACCCAATAAACAAGGTTCCCCATGGTGATCCTGAGGGTACACACTATTTTTGGTTGAAAAATACAGTAAAGTATGTGTTATTTTCAGAAATATCTAAATTCCTAATAAAATAAAAATACAATACTGTTTAAAGAGTATATGTTCAAATATTTAGAAACCCAGCTACCTAGAACGACATATTTTCTGAAGGCTCCTGGTAGATAAGGGTTTTTATGGCACTATTTTCTGTTCCTTTCTAATTGAGATTACATTTTGTCTTAGGGTACAGTTTGTTATTGATGGTTTCTATTGAAATGGTTAATTCATGGAGATAAGAGCCACATTTTGGTTTTTGGCCTTTGTGGATTCAAAGTGTAGCACAATTTTTAGAACACAGAGGGTGTCAAGTACAAGGACTTGATGAAGGAAACAGTTGAAAAGCAGAGCACAAGTAACAGTTCCTGTGATGGTGACAGAGCCAACAGCTACTGTTCCTTTGCTTCCCTGAGCCAGCTCTGTCTGTGCAATGGGCTTGGCAGGTCACAGCGTCCGGAGAGTTTGATACCAATATTGTCCCATTCGATAATTAAGAAAATTCTCCAGACTGCACAGTACAGAGAGAATGATGACTTAAGGATAAGACGTTAGAGTCTCTACTCTGCATTAATAAAGTTAATGACTTTGGGTAAACTACTCTAAACCTCAATTTCCAGGTCTGTAACACTGACAAAGAGGATGGAGTGCCTACAGCAGGGGGAGGAACGGCCTTTATTCTTTACCTTAGAAGGTTATTCTCATCTCCCTAGTAAGGGGCAGGAGGTGTCACACTTGGAAATCCAGCTGAACCACTTGAAGTGTGAGTATGTTTGGAAAATGGTGATTCCCTATCCCTACCTCCAAGACCTTTTGTTTCAAATGATCTGGAAGGAGGCTCGCAACCCTGCACTGTACGGAAACTGCACTTGGAAATGCCTGGCTGCAGGATTCATCTAAATTCCAGTTGGTTTGGAGTTTAAATTAAAGACAAAGTGCCTCAATAAATTTGTATTTTCTCTAAATATCCATTCTCAAATAGCTAAGTTATCACCATCTTCTTCAGTATGACATCATATGAGTACTTGAATAATCATAGTTAATATGACAGGATGCAAGGCATTGTTCCAAATGCTTCATGAATATGAACTCATTTAATCCTCCAAACGACACATAAAGTCTTATAATCCCCATTTCGTAGATGAAGAAACACAGGCACAGAAAGCCTGAGGAACATGCCTGAAGTTCACACACCTAGTGAATGAGGACAGCAAAGATTCACACATGGCAGGCACGCTACAGTGTGCAGTGTTAATTATCACCCTGAGCTGCCTCTCCTGGGAGTGGATGGAGGTGGGAGCCCTGCTTCACAGGCCTGAAGTTGTCACTAGCTGGGCTACTGGGCATGTCCTTGCCTCTCTGGGATTCAATTTCCTCCTCCATGAAGTGAGGGGGTTGACTCAGATGAGCTGTGAGGCCAAAGATTCCATCATGCCTTTTAGAAGACACATTAGAGGCTTCCACGTAGCACAGTGGAAACAGGCGCCAGCCACATGCACCGAGGCCGGTGGGTTCGAGCCCAGCCCGGACCTGTTAAACAATGACAACTGCACCCCCAAAATAGCTGGGCATAGTGGGCGCCTGTAGTCTCAGCTACTTGGGAGGATGGGGGAAAAGAATCACCTAAGCCCAAGAGTTTGAGGTGGCTGTGAGCTGTGACACCACAGCACTTTACTGAGGGCAACATAGTGAGACTCTGTCTCAAAAAGAAAAAAAAAAAAAAAGACATTTTAGAGGCCGGGCACGGTGGCTCACACCTGTAACCCTAGCACTCTGGGAGGCCGAAGTGGGTGGATCGCCTGAGCTCCAGAGTTCAAGACTAGCAAGAGTGAGACACTCCAACAAACTACCCCCCACATACTGAAAATAGAAAAATTAGCCAGGTGTCTCGGCGGGCGCCTGTATTCCCACCTACTCCAGAAGCCGAGGAAAGAGGATCACTTGGGCCCAGGAATGTTGCTGTGAGCTATGATGAGGCCCGGCACTCTACCCAGGGCGACAGAGTGAGACTCTGTCTGGAAAGAAAGAGTGAGACACTGGATGCTGTTGCCTGATGTTCTGGTAGCAGGGACGGCACCCTCCCTCCCTCCTCTGGGGCCATGCCCTATGATTTTTCTTACCTGCCAATTCAAAACACTTCTTGCAGAGTTCTATGTCCTCTGTCATTTCTTTTTGCTGAGGAAACTGCACGTATTTCAGTCTGGAGAGAATAGACAGGTCTTCACAGGTTTCCTTCTAAACCCCGCTGTCTTTGTTTAATCTTCCAGAGTGCTTCCACCTGATTCTGTTTGAGCCTCATTACCTCTCCCAGCAGTTTCTTGTCTGTCCTATTCTCCTCTTGAGGAACGTCACTCCTCTATCCTAATTCATCCTCAGTAACGTCTCTCCAGTTCTATCCTTCTTACCCCTCTACCTTCTCACTGTTGTCCCGCTCCAGGCTTAAGCTCTCAGACTTCCATCAGCCCTGTGTTTCTCAGACCTGCCTATATATTTGAATACCTGGGATGATTAAAATACAGATGCCTGGGCACTACCAAAATTAAACCAGAATTTTGCAGACTGGAATCTGGGCATAAATATTATTTAAAAGTTTAAAAGTTGCACACGAGATTGTAATATGGGGCATGGGGAAGAGCACTTACTGTCTAGCCCTGGTGATTCTCAAGTGGAGAGAATAAGCAAATCAAAATCACCTGGGCTTCTGGCGACTTCCCGTTCTCAGGCAGGTAAGTCTAGGCGTGTGACGCAAACAAGCAAATGCCTTCCAGGTGGATTTGAAGAAGCTGCTTTTTGGAACCAAGTTCCAGTTTTGAACCCTAAAACAAGATAGATCACTCTGCCCTCCTATCACTTACCCTAGCAAAACAACCCTGGCTCCTCTCTAAGGCCTGAGCGGCATCAGTATTTCCATTCACAAAGTGCAATGCAAAGAAGCAAGCACTTGGCAGTAAGATCCAGATTCTTTTTCTCTGTCCGCACTAACTGGCCAGGCAACTACGGGGGGAACCCTTTTCCTCTCCAGGCTTCATTTTCCCCTCCGTGTAATAGAAGGTTATTGGATTACTAGAAAATTGCTAAACGTCCTTCCTTTCTTATTCTATTATTTTAAGGCCCACAACCTATTATACAAGTAGCCCTAGTTCTTTCTACATTCAGCTGACCACAGGCAGCTGGGCAAATCTTTTCAAGGTGCCTGTGAAGACAGCCCATGGTAAGTCAATACCACAGCTGCAAAGGCTTCGTCAAAGTTCCTGACTACACCAAGGACTCTCTCTGCCCAAACTTCTGCGTTGAGTCTCTGAATCTGTGCACAGATCTTCCCTGTTAGTGTCCTCTGATAGCAACCTCATCTGACGGCAATCACCTCCTTCGTTTCTGGGCCTCTCACCCCTGCAGGCAGATGCCTTCATGAGCATAGTTCAGGCAGACTTAACTGGGTTATGGACAGGCCCTCTGGTCTCCCCCCCTCCAGCTGTCTAGTGGTGCTCAGGAGGTGATTACTCTGAGATTGCAGTGTGGCTGTTAGGAGTCTTTCCTTCGGTTCACTTTGTCTTAGTATGAGATGGCCCAGTCTGGTAAGAGGTGCTGGATGAAGGACGTGTGGCGTAGCAGGACCACTCCCCAAATCCCTCTGCCAGACCCCAGTCGTCTTTAAACTTAAGAGATGCACTCTCTAAAGGTGACAGAGACAGGCTAACCACAAAAACCATGTCTAAGGATAATATTCTATCTACTGTGTCTAAGGACTGTTTCACAAGTAAATGAAAGGTACTTAAGCCAAATAATGATGATAAAAATAATATTTGACGGAATAAAAATCCCAAATCAGGAGTGTTCACAGACCTTTGGCTTTCCCAATGTGACCCAAAGCCTCCCTCCTTGGCCTTCTTCTTTGACTTTTGTGTCTAATAAGGGAAAAGGAAGAACAAATATGGGCAGTGAGGGTCTTTTTCTGTCTACAAAATGAAGTTTCTGAAAGGTGGCATGGAAAAATAATTTATGTCTTTTTTGAGATAGAGTCTCACTGTGTCACCCCTGGTAGAGTGTCATGGTGTCATAGCTCACAGCAGCCTCCAACTCTTAGGCTCAAGCAATTCTCTTGCCTGAGCCTTCCAAGTACCTGGGACTACAGGTGCCCACCACAACTCCCTATTTTTTTTTAGAGATGAGGTCTTGTTCTAGCACAGTATGGTCTCAAACTCGTGAGCTTAAGCAATCAACTTGCCCTGGCTTTCAGAGTGCTGGGATTATAGGCGTGAGCCACTGTACCTGGCCAAAAAATATATAGGCTGTCTGCCGGAAGTTGAAATTTGGGGCAGGATTTGGCAGAGGAGAGATGAAGATTGTAACTTATAAAAAGAGGAGAGAATAGTAAAGAAGAAAGGAAGTGTAATTGACAATTATAAAGCGGGTCCTCTTTAATATCCTTCTAGAGACAAAGAACTAATGAGAAATATGTCAAGAATAGGATTAAGTGAGTGAAAGTTTTTTAAATTCTCATTGTTCTGTGCTTCTTAAATGCAATACCACCTAGAAAACAAAACCAGGCTGGTGATAGTTTCAAAAGTATAGAGAACATGATAATACTGAAGACATTTTACCTTCATGACTGGAAAGGAAATTTTTATTTTAATTTATAGATTTAAAAGAAGAGCATAATTCCATAGAAAAGGGCCTTCAAAGGGAATTTGGCTCAAGAAAATGGAAGATTCTTCGACAAAGAGCTCTTACAAACTAGTACCCACAAAAACTACTGTCCCCTGTTTTGGCAGTTTTAAAGACACGCTTATTTGCTTAGATGTGGTCTATGACGGCGTTCACCCGACAATAGCAGAACTGAGTAGGTGTGGCAGAGACTGTACAACTTGAAAAGCTGAAAATATTCACTGACTTTATACAGAAAAAGTTCACTGACACGGACTGAAAGATAAAACTTTAATTGCATGATCATGACTATTTCCAATTATAAAGGGGGGACTGGGTGTGGTGGTTCACCAGGGAGAAGGTTTGTAAAGATAATCTGGGGGTATACAAAGATTTCTGATAACTTGGATGCAAAAAGGGCATATATGAAAGCGTGAAGTGCGGGCACATAACAAAGGGAGAACAAACTGAACATCGTCATGGGTGCTGTAAGAACGGACAAGAAAGCTTATGACCGAGGACGAGTTTGAGCTTTTCCAAAAAAGGGTACAGATCAGGTTTCAAGTAGATGATGGAAAAGTATGTACAAAGGAAAGTTGTGATTACAAGAAGCAAGCTGGCTTCCTCTAAAAGAAGTCTTCTCATTTCCACCAACCCAACGGAGAACACCTTTGTGTTGGGCTGTTTTCTCCGTCCTGCTCTGGCCTTGGCCTTGCTGCTACTGTCCTCTCACCACACTCTTCAATCCTGGCAGTTGACAAACCTGCCCTCTCCTCAAACATAAATCCACGGCCGGGAGATAGCAGACCTCCTCACGTGGAGCTAGAGACAGCTGCTCATCAGCACAGACTTCATATTCTTATATTTTTATATTCTCATTTGTGTTAAATATGATCCTTTCCAACAGTATTTGCTACAGTGTTTTTTCTTTTTTGTTTTTAGGTAAATGACTTAAAGTAAACTTCAAAAGGTATCTCCACCTTTCCCAACTCCCTCTTCTAACCGCCACAATCTCATCTTCCATTTACAATGTCTTTGCTACCACGGAAGGCTAAATCTCCATGGTAGTGGGCTAACTTTAAAAATGTGACCTATCACCTTAAAAACTATGACTGCTTTCTCTGGTAACCTTTAGATTCCTAAATGGCATGACAATGGTCTTTCCTCTTAGACTGTCTAATGTTATTAATGCAGCATTCTTAGGTTTATTTTTTTCCTTTAAATAATTACTTCCAAAATCAATGTAAGAATAAGATCACTCCTATCCCAGAAGGTGTGTCTTCTTATTTGATCATGACTTTCTTGTCACAGCAAAATTGTCCCTGTGAATTCTTCCAGATACTTGGTAATCAAAGTCTCTCCCTCAGAGACCTTGTGACAGATCCTTATAGTTTCTTAAAGATTAGCGTTATTTCATGTTTTGGGGTTTTTCCAGTATATGTCCTCTGTCTACCAGAGCATCCCCTTATCTGTTTTTAATAATTTTCAGTTTTAGCTTTTTGGAGTCTGATAGAAGCCGCAGATTCTGTAGAGAGCTTTCTCATTTTCCCATATTAACATGTTCTACCCTTTGCATACATATGTTTCCTATTACTACTGATTCTATGCCTCCCTTTCCAAGCTCAGGGTAAAGACTGACTTTTGGAGACTGCATCCAATTTCACGCAAAAAGAGGGAAAAAAAAAAACAAAACAAAAAGCAAAGCAAAGAAAAGAAAACTGCCTTAAAGGAAAGGAAAGGGCTTATGGCGTTGAGAAAAGATATCCTCAAGCTTAATTCTGAGATTTTACAGAAGCATGAAATAGCTTAGGGAGTGAACAAGCATGCTTACTTTTGATTAGGAAGACCAACCTCATTTACTAGAATGTCTATAACTCTAATTTCAGATTTTCTTGTGACCTGCAGGGTTGTGAGGTCGTATTATTAGTGTATTGAGCTTAAAAATTTTCAAATTCAGTGTAGCTGTTCTCAGTTCTCATTCCATCCAGATGCCCGTGTGTGTGTGTGGCCACATCTGTGTAGTCTTCACAGGCATACATGGATATTTCAGGGTCCTCTCTATCCAGCCTATGTTGAAGAGAAGTGGAAAGTTTCAGGGAGTTGTGCGATATTGTGAATTAGGCAAAAAGACACTAGAAGATTCTGTTAACTCTGCCTTTGTGGTGACTTGTACCATGTTAGTGGGAAGGATGGAAGAAAAAAATCAGAAAAATAAATGAGTGCCACAGAGGGGAAAGTATGTAATTGAGAGAACAGTTGTTTTACTATCATTCCTCTGAAAAGATTGGACTATAAAATCCTATCATAAAATTATGACAGATATGAGCTATAGATTTCTTGCACCTCACTGGGTTTAGTAACATGAAAGCTGAAAAGTTCCTTTTCTAATGATACCACTCCAGTGTTGGAACTGAGTGAGAAAAAAGATTTGTAAATTCTATCTCTTTCAAAGGGAAACAATCATGGAAGTAGCATTCTCCAATGTCTTTTGACACTGAAATTCGAAATAAGTGAAGAATAACATATCACAAGTGGAAGATAGATAAAACGTGTCAATTATTATACTGTTTCCATAATGTACCCCAAGTCCAGGTACTAAGAATCTAAGAAGACGTTTATGATATAAACTCATTAAAAGAAAATAGTCTTGAAGAAATGTGCCATCCCTAGGGGTTTGACCTCACTCATGAACAAGTGAAGAAAAGAACAGGAGACATTATACGTAAGAGGAAGGTATCAAATACAGTTGTTGACAAAGGCCAATAACAAGAGCATTGAGCACCAATGAGGACCATGAATTTTGGAATCCTGATTTTGCCACACTACACCACAACATAGAGCAAGTTGCTTAAGCTTTCTAGACCTCAGTTTCCTCATTTGGGGCACAGGGATAAAAATACCTAATGTGTTATGTTGCCATACATGTAAATGAGATGTATATAAAGTGTCTAGTACAGTGCCTGGCAGGGACCCAGTAACAGTTATCAGTATTCTAAGCTGTGGTCTAAAGTTAAATCCCAGCCCTCTGAGAAAAATGAGTCATAGGAGTTACAAATTAAGAGCAGGGTTCAGTTCCTGGAGCCTCAGCATTCATGTAGACTTGGAATTAGTTCTCAGACAATTTTATGGTCTCTTGATTTTTTTTTTTAACAAAAGAAAAACAAGCCAAAATCAGTGCACTGAGAGTTATAGTGATAACTCTTTACCATTCCACAATAAGATCCATTGTGGTTTATGCATGGTATCCAAATGCTTCACATGGCTAGTTGCTCTAATCTTCAGCATCAGATTCATATACCATGGTGGCTGTCCCCCAAACTATCGCAGGGGTGGTTTCAGACTGAGCAATTGTGATCTGATTAAGAGTATAGAGTCATTTGCCATCAATGTCCGTATACAGTTACAGTCATCTTTTGCTGCCATAGTAGGTCTCTGTTTATCTGGGCATATTCCCTAGAATAACAAAGGCAGGGCATTCATAGATCAAATCTTTCATTCTTACAACTGTCTCTGCTAGCCGATCAGAACATATCCTCAATGGCCCTTATTTTAGATTAGACGATAACTACAGTAAAACAAAAATAAAATGGCATAATCACAAAACAAATATCACATTCAAACTTTATTTCTCACTCACACGAAATCTTATGCAAATATTTCCCTTCAGGCAGCTCTCCTGCCCAGCTTTCCTACCAGGGGTGACTCAGATCTACAATCCTCCCACCTAGTGGCTGAGCTGTCCTCTGGGCTCAAAAGCTTCTGGGTCCTCTCTATCCAGCTTATGTTGAAGAGAGGTGGAAAGTAGAGGGAAAGGAGGGGGAAAGTGGAGGGAAGGTAGGAAGGGGGAGAGCCAGGGAAGGATCTTCCAGTAATTGTAAGGCCACACCTGGAGGTAGCATAGAACACTCCTGCCTGAGTTGCACTGGCTCGAACCAGGTCCCAGGGCCATGCTTATCTAAGGGAAGTTGGAAAGACTATAGTTAACTCAATCCAAGAGAAAAACAAATCTGTCTGCTGAATACACAGCATCATGTCTCTCCCAGTGCCTCTCTGGTTAGGTAAAGAATTGTTGACTTCTTAGATTTCTGTTTGGTTTTGGTTTTTAGACAGCACTCTTTTAAAAAGACTCCTTTTATATGACTGTGGGGGTGGGGGTTGAAAAATAGTCTAAATCTGAAAAGCATGATGAATTAACTCTTCGCCATTTTTTTAATCCCTTTCTTTTATTCACTCCCTGCAAGAAACAAGAAACGTCTTATTTTTGAGAGCTTTAGAAATGTATGTAGAGGATCCCCAACCAACGTAAATCTATCAAAAAACGTGGTGTACACAGGG
Organism: Arctocebus calabarensis; assembly: GCA_963573935.1. NCBI lineage: Eukaryota > Metazoa > Chordata > Mammalia > Primates > Lorisidae > Arctocebus > Arctocebus calabarensis. Next base: position 34,634 of record CAUYON010166948.1, read on the forward strand.
AGAGATCAAATCTTGAAAAGGAACTCTCTAGGGCAAAACCAAGTTACTCAAACATGTGCATAAAGGAAATTTTTCAGATTTTCAGGCAATTGACTACCAACATACATCTTAACAAACCTCAGCCAAAATGAGTTGGTATTTTTTTCTGGACTTATCCTTTAATGTTGATAATTCTGCATTATTCTCTATTACATTGTGGGCTTGGGAAATGCACCTGAACTATTTGAAGGGATGACTTCTGGGATGATTGCTGAGATCTATCTCTTTGCATATGTCTCTGTGAGCTTCAGGACAACAATCAGAGAGCAAACTGTGTGTTTTCCACATTCCACCTTTTAAGGATCCTGTGTTGACTCACATCACATACACATATAAATAAATAATTCTATTTGCAGCATGTCTTTGCTTTACCTACAGGTAATAACATAGAACTGAGTACCTACGAACACCACATATAACTTGTAGAGTGGGAAACCCAGCATCATCTGAATTATTTTTAGATTATAGATGGGTGGAGCATAAGTAGGAACTATTAAAAACATACTTTGGAGAGAATGAAGACCAAGATTTAACTACTGTCACCACGGTAGACAAAAGTATATTTCACTTGATTAAATTTTCTAGTTAGTTACTGGTAAAAGACAAAAGGTATTTTACTTGCTTCAATTTTCCAATCAGTGATTTTTAAAGTCCCCCAAGAGACTTAGAAATTGATTTGGTACTTATTAATTCTTTTATTATTGGCTTATTAATATAATCTGTCATTGTGCTATACATGTATCAATTATAATTACAAAGAATCTTTCCTAAAAATCTTTTAGGGAATATACAACTAATATAATGTTAGATGTTTAATAATTGCCTCAGGCAATTAGTTCTAGATATGAATGTATAACTTAATTGTTCAACTGTGTCATTTATAAGAGAATATTTTTTGGAAATAGATTTTGTTATTTTATGCCAAGCTTTAATTTCTGATCTTTCCATATTAAACAAGCAAATAAATCAGGGGAAGGTGAAGTTTTGAAGCTTCACTTTGTAAATTAAAACTGTATCATTCCATTAGAGATGAAGTACATTTAGGAGTATTCCCTAAACATTTATATAAGATAGAATAGTTTCAAATGATAAAAAACTCATCTCAAGGAAAGACGCCATTTTTCCAAGAAGTCAAGGGCCAAAGGACAGTAACAACGGCTAGTTTCCTCTCAGCCCCAAACCAGAGGTTCATGTGTGGGTTGTTTACCGGAGTGCTGATAACCAGGTTCTTCCCCACTGTTGAAACAGGTTAGTAGTTTGTTCATTCAGCAAACATTTACTGGTTACCTATTACTTGCCAGTCAGTGTGTGAAGTGTCAGTAATACAGAGAATAAACAGTTTGCCGTAAGAGCTGTCGTGTGGGAGTCGGGATGGAGATGAAATGTTCATAAAACCCATTTTGAGAGCAAGGTTTGTACATCTTGATCCATATCTGACCCTTCAGCCAAATAATCAGGAATTCCAATCCTGACCTATCTCCCTGTGCTATAATGGTCTGGAATTCCCAGGCAAACCTTGCTCTTCCTTGATGTTTTGAGATGTAGCAATAAGGAAGCCTCACAGAACTCCTGAATTCATATGACGAATTTCTAAGTCATTACACATCTATAGGATATCTTCCATGGCTCCCTATCAAGACTCAAGTGCAAACCCAATGGCATGATTTTGAAGAGTCCTGATCATCTGACCTTAAGTTCATCTCATAATAAAACATAGTTCACATTCTAGTCTTCATTTCCTAAACAGCCCTCACATGGTATTTGTCTTAGCTTATTATTTTCCTCAATCTGAAATACCTGTCCACATTCGTTCACTTATTATTGTAGTCTAAATTGTTCTGTGTCTCCAAAACCCAGATACTGAAACCTAACCCCCAAGATGATGGTAGTTATGTGGAAGTGATCGTTCCATGAGGGCAAACCCCTCATGAATGGAATTAGTGTCCTTATAAGAGAGGCCCACAGAGCAGTCTTGCCCTTCCATCACATGAGGACAGAGCCAGAAAGTGCATCTGCTAAAAGGTGGGCCCTCATCAGACACAGTTCTTCTGGCACCTTGATCAAGATTTCCAGCCTCCACAACTGAGAGAGATCAATTTCTTTTGTTTATGGTATTTTGTTATAACAGCCCAGCTAGACTAAAACACTTATCAATAACCAGGCCATTTTTCAAGTCTCACCTCAGATAGAATGTTTTCAAAAGAATGTTTCCTATTTTTTCCCAATCCAAATATATCTGTCATCCTCCATACTTCTGTGACAAACTGGTAGTTCTCACTAAATCCAACCTGCAGCTGTAGTTACTGGCATTTCTGCCTCCCCTCCTTGTCCCTGGGGCAGAGGAAATACGTCATATGTATATGTCATATTCATAGTCAGCATCCACCACGATGTCTGTTGCAGTGTTTGTGCGAGGTATGTGCTCAGTAAGTGTACATCAGTTTGAACTCTTTCATGTTCCTTCTCCAAATTGGGCACTGAAACTCTCCAGAGGTAGACTCAAGTCTGTCTACCTGTTAGCTACAGCTTTTCCCGCAGCAGCCTCCAAACTCTCTCCACCCTTGATCTTTCATACCTCTGCTCTTCCTCTGTCCAGCCACCAACACCCGACCTAACAGCTTCCTATAACAGAAGCTCCATCAAGCTCTCCACCCCCATATTCTTTACACAAGCCCACACAAGGCACATAACATGGACATCTGATTCTAGCAGGTGTAAGATAACAAAAAGCAGATGAGCCTACCTGGAGACATTGTGCTCACATGAAGGTGAACAGGTAATTTTTGTTAATTGCCAGACAAATAATCCTATGGGTGGCCAGTTAAAATGGTATCACTTCAACACACAGCAACACACCATTCTGAAAATTCATTGAACTCCTATTCTCTGTATATTTGTGTGTACGTTTTTCCTCTACCTGGAGTGCCTCCAACTTTATCTGTGAAACGCCCTTATCCCTCAAAGCCTGAGACCAATTACTTCCTCTTTGAAATTTCTCCAGTCCCTCCAGGTGGAATTTGGATTTTTTCCCTCATATTACTGTTACACTTTTTTTAAACAACCCTAGTGCAGCCCTCATCAGCGCTTACCCCCCACTGCTGGCTGTATCAGTGTGTCAGCCTCGTCTTATTAATGTTGTCATTCTCTACCCCACCCAGCATAGGGCCTTGCACACAGAAACCCTTGGTGTATGTTGTTGAGCTAAATGCACATTCTTGTAATGCCTTCCCTGAGCAGCTCTTGGGCCTAAATTCCATTGAGCAGTGTTCTGAAAAGGAAATCATGGATTGGAAAAATCTGGGCTGCAAGTGATTCAGTAATGGTCCCTGTCTCCACTAGAACACCAGTGGCCTTATCAAGGTCTCATGTGAAATGTTGTCTGCGAGGACAGCTCATTTGAGTACTCAAGGTAAGTGGAGGCTGACCATATAGGTCCAGTCTAGCACAGACCAAAATTCCGGGCTCCCAGAAGCAAATTTACAGCATCAAACATTGTTTGACGAAAGAGTTAGGCATAGTTTTCTATTTTTAATCAGGAAATGAAGGGAATGCTCCTGCAATATAAGTTCCCAGACACCATCTAGGGAGGGCTTTATCAAGGTCAGAGGTCTCACTCCTGATAATGTGACCTATAACCTGTGGCCTGAGACATGGGCAATGTTGCCAATGTGTCTACTCTCCAAGAGAACAGAGAGGCATTATAATTGATGAAAACACTCTTGATATTGAATTTATTTATAGATTTTGGAGGGGGGAGAGGCAGTTTGATGAGCGTGTTGTTAAAACTCTAGGAACTTGGCAGCATCCAGTGCACAGGAATTCCCCCCGCTCTGCATTTTAACACTGCTCTGATTTGTAGACATCACTATTTAATGAAGCACACAGCTGTGCAAGGAGAGCGGGAGGCGGAGTTTGGCAATGAAGGGCCAGCAGGGAATCTGGCAGCCCATGTCATCTGGAATTTCCCTGACTCTGTCAAGCCACCCCTCCTTCCCTCACCCTCCTGGAGCTCAACCTTCAGGCACTCTGAGACGACCCCTTTAATCACACAAATAACCAAAGAAGGAAACTGTAGGGTAAGTCATGTCCTTTAACATATTTTTAGCAAGTATATTTTTGGGAGTCCAGGAACTGGCGTTGGACAAAACAGCAAGATAAAATAAGAAACAATCCAAATCTTCAGCTAAAACTGATAATGGAAACCCTGAGGGACACTAACAGAGAATCCTCTTTGGTTAATATTATAAATGGTTTCTTTTAATTCAATTAGCCCTGCCCTTGCTTCTTTAAGCTGCAAACAGAAGTTTCCAAAGCAACAGTTTGAATGCTGAGAAACTTAGTAGTGCCCTGCAAAGCAGGAAGTTTTGTTGCTGAGTTCAAATCCTGGCTCAGTCACGTGCTCGTTGTGAGATCTGGGCAAGTCGTTTAGCTTCGTTGAGCTAAATTGTCTCCTCTACGACATGGAAACGAGGTATAGACTATACATACCCTCTATAGACCTGGTAAGAAGGCTACCTGATGAAGTGAGTGTATCGACAGGGACACAGGGCATGTTTTCTCTTTTCTTTTCCTCTCCTTGCCACTTTCTCCAACACATACGCAGCTTTCCATGACTTAATAGCATCTTCTGGGTCTAGTGAAATCTACACTAGTTTTGCAAAGTTAATAATGTCAGTTAAATACTTGATATCTGCCGTGTCACATGGAGCCTTTTGCTAAGTAAATGATATCACAGTGTCTTTGTTTCAAGTAATTCAAAGTATTTACTGACAAATATATTTATTCATTTACAAAATATTCCTATAAAAGATAAACAAGGTAATAGGTGTATAGCTTACGGATAGAGAAAAGGTGAAAAAAGGCTAAGTCGTATGACCCAAGTCTTCTAAGGGGAACTATAACACCCAAATTACGGTATCCCTTACATTGCCTCATATGTATTCCTTTGGAGTTAGTAATAGAGAACAGGACTAATGATCCATAGAAACATGTATTAAAGACAACGTAAATTTAAGAAGCAACTATAATTCTTAAAGAAAGCAAAAAAAAAAATATCTCTTCATTACATTTTCCATTAAGAATAAATAACATAAAACTCTCATAAAGACAAAATAAAAGTGAAGATAATTTACGGTTGTCACATTATATTTCAGTTTTAGATTTTGGCTCCATAATGGATAAAGAAAAGAAAAAATTCATACATAAGAAAAGGATGATGAAGGGATTAGATAGAAACATAATCTTGATGTTTGTTAAAACTCTGTGAAACAAAGCTATAACAAATTTATTGATTCAACTCTTGGGATAAAAGGCTATTTAGATTAAATATCACAGTAATTTGTTATAAAAGCAAATTTTAAACCATACCAAGAAAGGGAAAGTAGTAGTTTATTTAATATTGTATCTTCCTTTGTGTTCGATAAAATGAAATAATAATTACACACATAAAAATTTTAAGATATAAAAATTTAAATAATCTACAAAATAAATCAACTATGAGCTAGTTGATTAAAAGTGAAATGATATAAGAAAGAAAAAACATGGACAAATCTATATAGCTACATGGGACAGTACGGACACTTCATAGTAACCCACATTGCATGTATGTGAGAGTAGTGCTTTTAGTAGGATCTGTGAAAAAATAAATCAGCAGTCTGAAATTTCTTGATCACCAGACAAGGTTCCTCACCTTACTGTCCTATCAGTACCTTTGAGCCAGAAGTAATTTGCAGGTCTAAAGGAAGCAATGGGGATCATATTTTAAATACAGAATTATAAAAAATATATGTGAAAGTCCTCTTTCCTTCCCATATTGTGTTAACTTTTAGTAGCTAACATCGCCTAAGCAATGTTCATCACAGAGTCTAGTAAAATAGTGGATAATGAAAGAAGGAATGAATGACATCCATGTCCCTGAGCGCCTGGGGGTGTGGGGGTGTGAGCCCCTGGCCAGGCTACACTAAGCACACATGCTCATTCATTTGTGGCCAGCGAACATGCTTGCGGGCCTGCTCGTGTCAGGGTCCCCCAGCCATGATGGCATGCTGCCTCTCAGGGAGGATGTGCTGTCTGGACTTATCCTCCAAAATTAGATTGGTTCATGCCAGTGAGTAAATGAACCAACCAAACTGAATCCTGACTGCTGTTGGCCACCAGAGTTTAGGTTTTGGCATAAAGTCTATGATTTGGCATTCAATATATGAATGACTAAAACAAAAATCAGGCACTCGCTAGTGAACAAAAGAGGCAACAAAAAGAGAGATTAGGGTTTCTTTTAGACTTGGTTCATAAAACTACAATTCGGTTCCCATAAGTGAATGCATTTCTCATGACTACTGCCATTGGCAGAGAAATTGTTTACTGAAACAGGTTCCAAGTTTGAAGTGAAGAGATAGTGCAAATAGTTATTTGGATTCAATGTTAGTAAAACATTTTTAAGTTCTAGATATTGTCAAAACTGCTTTAAAAGACTGTTTTTCAATCTGTTGATTGAGATCATGAAGGCAATTCAATGTGCTATAGCCAATTTAAGAATGTTAAAAAATAATAGCAATGGAAAAATTCAAAAGATCTCAAACTTTATTGCATATAGCATGAGCACATTTTATGAAATGTGAGGGTTCATTTTATAGATACATATATTTATGCATCTTTCTAGGTGTACATGTACATACAATGCACATATTCTATGTAAACAGCACTTTTGTTATAGCTAGTGGTCAAAAATTTTGGATAGCTATTCTAAAAAATAATTCAGATCCATTTTTAATTAGCAGTAAGTTTATATAAGTAAAATTCTTCTGAAGTTTGAAATTTTGGCAATAAATTTGCCTTATTGATGTTCACGATATTAGTGATTATACTTATGATATTGGAATTAATATTTATAGGTGGCACCTGTGGCTCAAAGGACTAAGGTGCTGGCCCCATATGCTGGAGGTGGCGGGTTCAAACCCAGCTCCGGCCAAAAAAATAAAAAGAAACCACTTTCAAAAAACAAAAAAGAATTAATATTTATAATATTAACTGTTTTCAAAGTAATTATTTTCTAGGATTATGAAATACATTTCAAATTAGTTGCAGTCTGCTTTGAAAATTTCTTTTACATATAAAAGAACAAAAATTAGATTGTGCTATAGCCACAAATATATCCTTACCTTCTGACACAGCAAGCCCCGTGCATGGGATTATCTCCAAGGGCAGATTGTAAAACAATAAAAATACACAAATGTATACAGGAGATGAGTACATATTTGTTAATAAGCAAAAGTTTATAACTCACCTAAAAATTCAACATAAAAGATGGGAGATTAGTATATATCTTGGCACATTTACAAAGAACAATGTTATATAGGATGTCCATAAAGTTCATGTACAATTTAAAACTTACAACTATTTTAAATTGCACAATAACTTTATGGACATTTTGTATAGTCATTAAAACGATCACTCTGTGGAAAATTCAGAAAAATGCATATATGATATATTTAAATGATATAATTGTATCTGTGCTGTGATTACAGATAGGCAAGTATTATGCCAATATCTAGCTAAATTTTGGAAAGGAACAGGAAAATAGAAATATTTAATTTGCTGAAGAGAGAAAACAGTAGATGCTGTTTTAAAAATTCCATTTTTAGATAGTGTTATAAAACTGCACTATTAAAGTTGATCGCATCTTAGTATAGTTCTCAAGTACAATCCATGTTGACAATAATTATCAACAAAGCTAAAATGCTTCATCTGTACAAATTCTGCTAAAATCTTATGAAAGTGAGCTAGTAAAGGAACACTTTCAAGGAACCATATCAAAGTAAGAGAAGAATTATTTACATTTTGGGGATCATTTTTTATGCAGAAGAAATTGGTCTGGGCAGTGCCTATGGCTCAGTGGGTAGGGTGCCGACCCCATATAGCAAGGGCGGCTGGTTCAAAGCCCAGCCCCAGCCAAACTGCAACAAAACAATAGCTGGGCATTATGGCACCTGTAGTCCCAGCTATTCGGGAGGCTAAGGCAAGAGAATCGCCTATGCCCAGGAGTTAGAGGTTGCTGTGGGCTGTGATGCCACAGCACTCTACCGAGGGTGACAAAATGAGACTCTGTCTCAAAAAAAAAAAAAAAAAAGAAATTGTTCAACATGTTGAGGTTGGATGGTTTCTCTGGAATTGGGATTGACTCTTTGGGTTCTCCATTGAAGTAATGGGGGTCTAAAGTCAGAATGTTAAGCATTAAGCAATGGCATAAGCCGTCCCTTTATTTGATAGAAATGAAGCTGCTGAGAACCTTGTGTTCTTTAGTCTTCGAGAGTTTTACTTTTTGCCTGTCTGACGAGCAGGATACAGCTAATTCTGGGTCTAATTTATCTTTACAGATAGAAGATAATTATTCCACTATCAGATGTATTATGAGTGTCACAAGATGTTGCAGCTCTCAGGCAGGACGGAGTAAGAGTCTCAGGCCAAAACCAAAATCAACAACAAAAAACCCTAGACAAAATCAGAAATTAGGACTAAGGTCACAATGGCAAACTAACTAACTTCCGTCCTTCCTTCCTTATTCCCTTCCTCTCTCCTTCCTTCCTTCCTTACTTCTTCCCTTCCTCTCTCCTTCCTTCCTTCTTCCCTTCCTCTCTACTTCCTTCCTTCTTTCCTTCCTTCCTTCCTCCCTCCCTCCCTCCCTCCCTCCTTCCCTCCCTTCTTTCCTTCCTTCTTCCCTTCCTCTCTCCTTCCTTCCTTCCTTCCTTCCTTCCTTCCTTCCTTCTTTCCTTCCTTCTTCCCTTCCTCTCTCCTTCCTTCCTTCTTTCCTTCCTCCCTCCCTCCCTCCTTCCCTCCTCTCTTTCCTTTCTTCCTTCCTTCCTTTTCCAAAATAACACTTGCTGTAGTTGTCATACCACGTGCCAACTCTTGGTGTGGGTGGTGCTGGTGGAACCGAAACTAGGGGGCAATTATGAAAAATTACAACAAAATATGTATCTTCATACTTAAAGTGCACAATTCAGAGAAAGGTGGGGTAAGTCCACCCTTTGGTGAATGCAGTTATGTGGCTAAGAAATATAGGATTAATAAATAAATTCTTCCTTTGTTCTGCACGTTAGGTCCATTTTACTCTTATTTTGGATATCCCAGACCCCATAGTGTCATATCTACTCTTAATGGGTTGATGGTATTGTCATTTCACAGGAGACTAATATTTTCTCCCTAATATAATGAGCAACTGAAAGTGGCAAATGTTCGGGGTGGTGCCTGTGGCTCAGTAAGTAGGACGCCGGCCCCATATACCTGGCCCCGGCCAAACAGCAAGAAAAATATAGCCAGGCATTGTGGCGGGCGCCTGTAGTCCCACCTACTTGGGAGGCTGAGGCAAAAGAAGCGCCTCAGAGCTAGAAGTTGTTGTGAGCTGTGACACCACAGCACTCTACTGAGGGCAACAAAGTGAGACTCTATCTCTAAGAAAAAAAAAGTAATAATAATACAGTAAAAAATAAAAGAAAGTGGCAAATGATCTTTGAAGTGTGATCCAGTATTCCTTTCTACCTTTTGACCCATAAAATATCTTATACCAATGTACCACAATGAGAATTTGTCTTTACTGAGGGTCTTGAATGCAACTGATTCCTTTTCTATTTTCCAAATACAAAATTATAGCTTATAATAAATAGGTTTTTAAAAACTCCACATGCTCTTCCAATTAGCAGAGGTTCTGCTGTAACTTGGGGATGGGACGCATGCTCCTGCTAGGTGAGAAAGGATATTCTGCAGCAGGGGGCAACTTAGGTATCCAAAACAGTATCTGTAGAGATCACCAACCACAAGCTAATTTCAGTCAAACGGAAAATAAGTGAAAGTAAGCTCCAACTTACTTACTAATTCTCAACACTGTGCATTTGCTCATGTAACCCTTAGTTACACTCATCTTTATAGGGTAGGTTCTATTTTCCTCGTTTTATATATGAGAAATCTGAAGCTTGGAATGGTTGGTAACCTTCCTGAGGGCGCAGCCACACAGGAGAACTGAGGCCATACTCATTCTGGTACAAAAGTCTTCAGACTACAGTGCTCGGCTTCCCACACCGCTTGGGCCTTGTGAAACCTGGGTTGTCACTCACTCACTAAGATTTTGAATGATGACACGTTATGTATAAAAAGATTACAGATACACAGACAACATGGAGACAATCATACATTTGGGTAAACAAAGATTTAAAAATCATAACATTTTACAAATACTTGGAGTCAGATTTCTGTGATTTTTATCCTTTTTCTCTTCAGGGGAAAAGAAGAAAAGCCACCCTAGGAATTTTTCTAGCTGGCCAGCTGGATTTACTGGAATTTGCACAACTTGCACGGGTGAGGGCCTTTCACTGATTTTATTCATTTTACTCTTTCAAAACTTTTTTTTCTTTTTAGTATTTTATAGTTTTCAACACTGTGCTCAACCCTAAGGAAGCAAAATTCAGTGTGAGTGCCAGAAACTTGAAGAGTCACATATAATCCTAAGTACCCACATCACTCGGTTAAGGACTATTTTTGGGGCGTCCGTCACAAGGCTAGCCCCTGGGGATCCAAAGCTCTGACTAAGTCTTGTCTTCCTGTAACTGACAGCCTCGTGAGGGAGGCAGACCTCAGTCCTACACAGAGATTGTTCTCACGGGACTCTGACAAGTACCCGGAGAAAGGAACGAAGGGTGCACTGAAGGCAGGTACTGTGTGGCCTGCACTGGACATCCAGGATGTTTCCCTGAAACGGTGACACTTCAACAGCCATCTCAACAGTAGATACATGTTTTTAAGTGTGGGCTGTCTAGAAAGCTGAAGAAACTACTTTGTATTCTGTGAGTGGCTTCACAAGAGAAGTTTGGAAATTGAAAACTTCATTGAATACCAGCACACGGAGAACCAGAAAAAAGAACATTCTGGGAAGAAAAACAGCGTAAGCCATCATGACCTCACCACTTCACCTCTTAGGTCAGAGCAGGACAGATGCCCATATACACGTACCCATGTGTACAGACACACACACTCTGCATGTGAGCCACGGGACTGGCGCTTTGCTGCCTCTGCTGTGGCTCTCACGATTCCGCATGATACTGGAGTACCCTGAAGTGTGAAGTAATATCTAGTTGGAAAGTGGGAAGAGGATCTGTGTGGCTTAGGTATCCAAATGTGAATCCAAAGAAATGTTCTTCGGGACAGACAAAAGCAAAGTGCCCTTAGTTTAGACTAAAGTACAGGTGGACATTGCTGGCAAGTGTTTTCTAGTAAGGGAATTTTTATTAGAGACCTTGAGGCTGTCACAGTGAGTTCCTGCATTAGAGACTAGTATGAAACTATATAGAGTGTGGTGGACTGGTGTGCTAGGGACCTGTACTTCAGTCTCAGTTTTCCCAGAAATTCACTGTATGATTCTATATATGTCATGATCACTTTCTGGGCTTCTCTCTCTCTCTCTTTCTCTCTTTCTCACAGAGTCTGGGTCTCATTCTATCTCTCAGGCTGGGGTACAGTAGTGCAGTCATTGCTTACTGTAACCTTGAACTCCTGGACTCAAGAGATCCTCTTGCCTCAGGCCCCCAAGCAGCTGAGGCTGCAGGTGCACACCACCTTCCACTGCCTTCTCTGTAGAGAAGGAGGCGCTAGTGACATATAGCTCCAAACTCCCCCATGGAATACTGACAACACCATGGTGAAAATATGGAATGTTAGTGCTCTTCCTGGCTCTTCTCTGGATTAGAGGATCAAGATTTAAGGATCTTGATTTTGAAAGCTACTTTTATTTCAAGTCCTAACAGTTCCACCCTCTAGCTCTTTCAATTATACCATATGCAAATTCTTCTCACTCTGGGCAGCCACCTGCCTTTCCTTTTCCTTGCCAATGGGCACACCTTTGGATCGGGCCCCTAGACAACAGCAGCAGTGAGAGGGGGTGATGAACATGGACCGGACTTTGAAGTTAGCCCTGGTTCTGATTGTGACTGCATCACTCACCAGCTGCCTGAGCACTGTTACTTATTCTCACCAACCCTAGTTTTTCCGATGTGTGAAACATAAATGACAATAGCACCTACCTTGTATGTATCTGGAGGATGGAAGTTGATAGTCTGTGTTAAGCACCCAGCACGGTGCCTGGCACACATTGCTTCCCACTATTCTTTATACACTCATTATTTCCAATAATAGCACCAATTCCTCAATATAGAAATGATTTATGCCACTTTACAGAAGGAGAAAAGGAACATGAGAGAAATTTATTAAGTTTCCCAATATCAGTTCATGACAGAGCTCGAACCAAATTCAAGTTTGTGCTTTTCCTTTACTCAATCCTAATTCATTACCTTGTTAAAAACAGTGTAGCAGCCACAGTAACCTCAACCTTCTCCTTTGGCTCTTCCCGTGGCATCTGAGCTGCTCCTGTCTCCCTGGCCCGCGGGGCTGGTTGTTTTGGGATGCAGGCAGGGGAGGAAGCATTCACAATGCACCTTCTTCAGTGTGCTAGTTATCTTCTGAATGAGTAAAGAATTTAAAGCCTTAGGGAAAAGGTGATTTACCAATCAAACTTCCCTCCTCTACCAGTCAGAGGACAATGGAGAGATAATCTATGACAGCAGGGAAAAGCTCCCTAATGCTCTAAAGTCTCCAGAGGCCCCTGGAGGGCTTCAAATCTGAATCATTTTGGCTTAGAAGGAAGTTGGTTTCAAATAAACCTTTAGAAAGGTGAGAGTCATTGTCAATAAATCTTCCCTACAGTTTCTGTCTGATGTTTCACATTCAGTTAAAACCTTTAATTCCCCCAGGGAAGTTACTAAAACAACAAGAGGTCCTTTGGAAATTTAGTAACTCACTCCTGCAGCTCCAGAACCAAGAACTCCTGAAGGCCAATTCAGTGGGACCAATGGGAAAGTGCAGGTGCCCTAGTGACAGTTCAAGGAGAGTTTTTTAAGCCAATTCATTGTTTCTAGGGATGTCTCCGGCCCCAGGAAATAATGCATCTGTCCTAAGGAATTACAAATTGCAGAAAAGTAGTACATTTATATAACTTCTGAAGAGCAAATTGTGCATGTGGTGTTCATTTCTTTGCATGGAAAAAGCAGAAGAAAGAAAAAGCAGCTAGAAACTTCAAGAAGAGAGGTCCTTCGGATTAAAGGAGTATGTTCAAATAACATTTCTGAGCATGTCTGTGCTCCAGGTATTGTCACCACTGCTTTGAAAAATAGAACAGAATAGAGACAATGAGTGACCCATCCAAGATCACTTATCTGGAGAATGACAGACAAGGGATGGGGTTCTGTATCAGAAAGTCCAACTCCAGCTGGGCCTCTTTGCACTGGACTTAGTGAATTTGTGAATAACATCCAAATAGCTAGTTTGGTATTCCTCCCACGTTTCCCACACTACTTAAAAATTTTGTATCTCTCCACGCTACTGCAAATTAGTTCTCATACACTTTTTCATTTCTGGGTTCCTGAAAGGTGGTTTCCAGTATCATTTGGACTTTCCCCCAATTTCTTATTCCTGTTTGGTTTTGCCTCGCTTAAATTACTACTCTGATCCGTTTCCCCGAAAGACTTGCTACTTCATTTATTGTTATCCTTAGCGACACAGAATAAAAGAATGTCCATCGTCTTTACCTCATCACAGGATTAGACAAATTCTGAATTCCCTTTTGTCAGATATAACTTTTAAGGAGCAAATACTTAAGTAGCATCTCTGTAATTCAAAGACTTTCTCCAAATACAATGATAGCAGTAATAGCCATCAGTAACAGTGAGACTTATTCTGTGCTAGACTCTAAATGCTTCTGTACACATTTTACTCACTTAATATTTACATTAACTATGATATCAATATAATTTATTTTCTTCCTTTTTCAATTTAAGAAGATGAGTCTTAGATTTTTTGAACTTAGTTTAAGCAACCAAAAGAACACAAGCAGACTAATTTCTAGAGACTTTTTTATTCAATCTCCTTTAACATAAGTCATAAAAACATAATAGCCCTGAATTTCATTCTGCCATTAGCAGTAAACCTATTATAAATCCAATCTTCCTTCAGTTTTAATGCTTACCCCTCATTTTAGAACATTGGCAACCCTTTCTGAAAACACATAACACAGATTTTTTTTTGGCTTAGATGTGCCTTGGTAATCTCCCTAACAATTCATTAACTTCACTTCTACAATATATTAACTTTCAAAAAGATTTGGATGATATGTGCACTGATATGACCCGAACCTTCTTGTGTTTTTGGCACAGTATGTTATGATTATTATGATAATCATATTTCTAATCTTAACGGGGGAAGTCGGAGCTACCAGACAGTTTCCAGTTCTCCGTGTATCAACTCTTTTCAATAAAGCACATTGATACTAGGATGAAAATGGAATATTTATCCTGACCACATTTACCCTGCCCCATTGCTAATTTCCATGAATCTCTGATTTTGAATGGTGATGCCACATTCTTCCATGATATCTACCTATGTGCCTACATCATATAGGAGTTCCTGCATTTGCAACTAGGAAATTGCCATGTAATTTTTGGCTACCTGTGGTCATGCAGGGCTTCCATTTCTTATCTGTTATTTCAGAATAATAATAAATACTTGAGCAGCACAGTTATGGTGAGAACCAAATGAGACAGAATACAGAAAAAGACCAAACACTGGGCCTGACCCAGAGTAAGGTAGTCCATAAATGCTTACTGAAACTTAAATCTGTGGATGATAGCACCAGTTTTCCGAATGCCTGCATTGCTTAAGATGAAGTCCTATCTGAAATCCTTCCTGCTAGCTCTCCCTCTTGCCACTGTGCTGCCCTAGAGCTGCCATTTAACAACCTTAATTAGAAAATCAAAAGGATCATCTTCAGGAGCCTCTGGGAAGGCATTTAACCTCAAGTTATTGCCCAACCTGTTGATCCACCTTTTATCAAAGCTCACTCCAGACTCTTTAAATGTCCACACAGATTAAGCAACTAAGACTTATAAAAGGTTCAAGAAGATTTACCCTCTCAGCCCTGCAATCAGACAAACATTCCCTAGTCACCAACCAGCATCTGCATAGTTCTCCTATAAAAACAAAATAACTGCCAAAGCTGAGATAACGTAAAACACATTTCCAGTAGCTCAAATTCACATAGGTAAACATTTGTATAAAGAATTATAGCTCAAACTTAACCAACTACTTAATATTATAATTTAAAATATGAAGATTAATTTCTTTTTCTTTCAGATCAAGGAAATATTCAAATCCTGTATCATAACAGGTGGCTTTCAATAAAAATCAATAATAGCAGGCATAAAGCTAGACATATAGTTTTTATAATCTAGGACTTCTTCTTACGTAAATGCCAGTGCCGAGTTTTACACAAAGATACCATATATCTGTTGATGGAGTACAGATAGGTCCTACTTTGCTAATATTTAGTCATTCTCAAGTTTTTACATCATTTCATTGAGAACACTATTGGCAACTGGATCATTCATGATGGTACCTGCAATGAAGCTTAGAGTTTTAGAGTCATCTGATGCAGTTTCTAGGTTCCTTTCCAACCCCAAAGTAAAATAAGAAAAATATGTCCAAATTTTAAGTGTTGCTTTTTTTTTCTTTTGGAGTAAATTTCATAAGTGAACAGTTAATAAAATATTCTCCAGGCACCATGTTAGTACGTAGAATGTGGAGATGTGCAATGACTCTGAGTGAGGAGAGGTGAGTGAGTTTAAATCACTTTTTAGTTTTGGGACCTGAGGCAAATGTCAATCCCCATGTCTGAGTTTCTTCATCAGTAAAAGAAGGGTATTAAGAGCAACTTCAGGGGAGGCTGTGTTTAAGATAAATGAGTGTGGAACAATTTGGACAGAGGAGCTGCTTACTGTGTTGCATGAAGGGAAGAATTGATATTTCTTTCCTACTAGATTGTAAGCTCTGTCAAAGCAAGAACCATGTCAGCCATCCCATCATCTAGGCCTGTAAGCTAATTGTGTTCAGCACTTGGTAGGCATTCAATAACAGTTAAGTTTAATAAATTTGAATTAACATCCATTATTCCAGTCTATTTCCAGTAGAATTTCTGTAACACAAGTATATAGCTCATAAACTTTCTGTTATACACTGTCATTTCCACTAATACTATAGTTCTATATCCAAAAAGCAATATAAATTATTCGAATATTATTTATACAAATTATCTTGAGCAGCAATTTAAATATCACTTGGTTTAAATACAATCAATAGACCTTTTTTACAATATAAAAATAATGCACTAAGCAAGGGGAGTGCAAAAGATATAATAAAATTATTTATGCAATTTACTGCATGCAGGTACTCTTCTAAGACTAAATGAATGTATTAGCATGCTGAATCCTTCGTCCAATGATTAGACTATTTTACAGAGAAAGTGGAAGACTAATCTATAGATGGTCTCATGGCTCATTAAAAGGTAAAGTTGTACTGTTAGCTCAGGGATTCTAACTTTAGAAAGATATCACTACTCTGTGTCTCCCCTTTGAAAAAAATAACACATAGCCTCTGTCTTAAATGAAGGAATGATTGTAACTTCTAACTGAGAAGTTAGAAGGTGACTGAGGTGGAATGAATTGAGAAAAATAAGAGAAAGAAAGGAGGGAAGAAGTGATTATTGAAGCTCCATAGATATTTCAATTTAAACTTCAAAAAATTTCAAATATATAAACATACTGAAGGAGAAAAACCATTTGACAACATCCACTATCCATATGACAAAAAAGTTTCAGGGAACTAAGAATATAGGGGAACTTTCTCAACTCGTTAAAGAACGTCTATGAAAATGCTGCAGCAAACGTGTAAAGGTGAGAAACCAGATGCTTCCTAAGATGCTAGGATTAGAAAGGAGGCAAGTGTATCTTCTCTCTCACCACCCAGACATTGTACTTGAAATCAATGGGGCTGGTGAGAGAAGGGAATAGGACAATAAAAACATATAAAAATATACAAATTTTGAATGACAATATAAAACTGATTTTACTCATAGATGTATGATCACCTATATAAAAAATTCCAAGGAATCTACAAAAACCTACCAGAACTTGTGAGCAACTATAATAAACTCACAAAATCCCAGTTAATATATAAAAGGTTTTTCTAAAATATATCAACTGTAAACAATTAGAAATGCAAATTTATAATGATGTACAACAATACTGAAGAAAAGAGAGAACTACTTACCTATAAATATAGCAAAATGAATCCAGGATCTATACATAAAACTACAAAACTGATTAAAAATTGAAGATAGATCTAAATAAACAGAGATACATGATACTCAATATTGTTTCAATATTAGCTCTCCCAAATTGATCTATACATTCAATGCATTCTAAATTAAGGATATTAAGAACAAATTCAGAGGGTGGCAAGTTATTTTTTCAATGTTAGCAAACATTCTAATATTTACGTAGAAAGACAATAGATCTAGAATAGCCAACACAATACTGAAAAAAGAACAAAATTGGTAGGTTCATTCCACCTAATTTCAAGACATAATAATTAAGACAATGTGGTATTGGCAAAAGAAAACACTTATCAATTAATGGAAAAGAACACAGGGTTCAAATATAAACCCACACAAATATCATCAACTGACCTTGGACTAGGAAGCAAAGACAATTTATTGGACAAATAATAGTCTTTTCCACAAATGATGTGGAACAATTGAACATTCACGTACAAAAAAGAAAAAATAAACAACTGAACCCCGACACAGAACGTAAATCTTTCACAAAAGTAACTCAAAGTGGATCATAAAACTAAATATAATTGTTTTTATTTTTTTTTAATATTTATTTTATTTCTTTTGGCCAGGGCTGGGTTTGAACCTGCCACCTCCAGCATATGGGGCCGGTGCCCTACTCACTGAGCCACAGGTGCCACCAACTGTTTTTAAATATATACTATTTTTAGAAGAAAACATAGAGTTTGGTAATGATTTTTTAGATTAAATGCTAAAAGTATAATCTCTCTGAAAGAAAATAATTGGTAAGCTAGATTTCACTAGCTTTAAAACCTCTGCTTTATGAAAGAAATGGTTAAGAGAATGAAAAGACAAATCACAGCCTGGGAGAAATTATTTGTAAAATACATATCTGATAAAGGTTGTGTGTCTAAATAAGACAAAGAACTCCCTAAACTCAAAAGTAAGCAAACAAATTTTAAAATGGGCAAAAGATCCCAATGGATACCTCAATGAAATGCATGTACAGATGGTAAATAAGCATACGAAGAGACGCTTGACGTCACTTTTCATTAGAGAACTGCATGGGATATCACTACCTACTTACTATAATGTCTAAAATCTAAAAACTGCCAACCAATTGCTCGTGAGGCTGTGGAGCAACAAAGACTCTCAGTGATTGCTGGTGGGAATCCAAAATGGTCCATGCACTTTGGAAAAGCTTAATGCATACAGAAAACTGTCACATCTTATCTTTCTCGCCCCTGGTTTTAATTCACATGGACTTTTAACAGGAAGCATTTTCTTGGGTGTTCATTCCCCAAAACCCAAAGTCATTCTGAGGAATATGAATGTAGGGAAGAGTAACTAACCTTCAATAGATTAAAGGTTACAAGTAATTGGAAGAGTCAATTTGAATTCAAAAATGTACATCTCTTTATTTTCGTTTACTACCTTTCTTTAAGTAATGATGAAATATAATTCTGGATTCAGAGGAACAATCATCTTGTCTATTCCTATTTATCAATGAAGCCACATAATGAGTGTATGCTTAAGATAGAATGTAATCCAAAGGTTGCATATAATCAGCACCTGTGACACAGTTATTCTTCTGAAAATGATGATTTTGTTTGGAGCGAAGGTTCAGATATATTCCTTTCTACAGTGTTTTTTAAAACTCTTCCTTTTATTTATGGGATATCACTCTTTGCACTGGCAGTAAAATTGCATTAAATAGATTCTAATATACTTGCTAATGGCTGGACCTTCAATGATATAATCCATTCTAGATCAGCCTGGAAAAGATGGAAAGGACCAACTCTAAGTGAGAGTTCAGTAGACAGATGGGCCACGTGTAGGTGTGAGCTGCTTTGGACAGGTCATGGCTCCCAATGTCTCAGTCTCTTCGCCTCCCCTCAGCTCTATACTTTTTCTTTTAAGAGACAGAGTCTCACTTTGTCGCCCTCAGTAGAGTGCTGTGGTGGGTGTCACAGCTCACAGCAACCTCCAGCTCTTGGGCTTTGGCAATTCTCTTGCCTCAGCCTCCCAGGTAGCTGGGACTATAGGCGCCCACCACAATGCCCGGCTATCTTTTTGTTGTTGTTGCAGTTTGGCTGGGGCTGGGTTTGAACCCACCACCCTCAGTATGTGGGGCTGGCGCCCTACTCACTGAGCCACAGGCACCGCCCACCATCTCTATACTTTTTATGAGTTAACAGTCCTGTTGTAACTATTCTCTTATCCCCATGTTGTTCAATTTGTTAAGAGATTTTTTTTTTTTAAGTTTTTTGGCCAAGGCTGAATTTGAACCTGCCACCTCTGGTATATGGGGCCAGCACCCTACTCCTTTGAGCTATAGGCACCACCCTGTTAAGAGATTTTTTTTTTTCCTTTCTAAGTTCTAAAAGAAAACAAATTTATGTATCATTTTAATTTTTTACATTACATTTTAAATCATGTAGAATTTATTTTCATTTATGGAAAAAGGAAAGGCTCTGTTTTTTCACTATGACTAATTTCTGGTTCCATTAAATTGTAAATTATGTCACCTTCATTTGGAAAGAGGAGTAATATGTATTAAAAAATGAAAGAGGAGAGAGAGGACGAGGAAGGGTGGGAAAAAGGTGATACCTAGTAGTGAGATTGCTGGGTTAAATGGTAGGTCTCCTTTTAGTTCTTTGAGGAATCTCTGTACTGTTTTCCTCAATTAGAGGTTGTACTAATTTACCTTCCAATCAACAGTGTATAAACATTCCTTTTTCACCACACTCGTGTCAACACCTATTGTTTTTTGACTTTTTAGTAATGGCTATTCTGATATACACAATCTCTAGGTGTCAGGTTTTTTACATATAAGAGAATAAATTTGGACCTTGGTCACTCTGTTATTTCTGTTGCTGATGGAAGTAGCAGAGCGCAGGGGAAGATATTCCAGCAGGTTGAAAACCACCTCTGAGGTGTCATGGTGCCATAATTCAAGAACTTCACTTCCCTCTGTGGGACTTCATCTCTGGTATTGTAAATACAAGGTGACCTGACCTGTACGTGCTATTCAGCTCTTATGTGTTCAGATTCTTAATTCAGAAAAGAGTAAAGTGGTATAGGAAACAGCTTTCATTCCTTCTTCAGCATGTAAAACTAGATTCACCTGCTTTGAACAAATCCTGCCAGGACCTCTCACGTCACCATTTACGTAGACAAGTCAACATGCTTGCCTCTGGCTAGGTCCTAAGTCAGTGGAGGGGATGCTAACGCAGTGGATATCAGTCTCTGGATCAGGTCCCTTGCCAGGGTCTGTGGCCATAAACCAAGGACGGATTGACCCTATCAGCAGCCACATCTTCTCTTTCAAAAGGGCAGTGATAAGCACTTGCTTGGGTCTTGAGGATGGGTCAGGAAGTAGCTCCAGAGCCAGAGGACACTAAACAGCTGTTTCTGGGAACAGGGGCATTGGAATCAATGTTTTCAGTGTCAGAAGTGTGTGTGAACTGCATCCTCTTAGACTGCCAGTGTCTGTCTGTAATCAAAGAGTCTTCTTTCCCCAGGCACAAAAGATCAAATAAATCTTTTCTTATCTTAAGAAAGACTGTGACCTGTACTCACATTCACTGATAACATTTTTGGGTTTTTGAGACCTGGAAATGTGTTAAATTTTATCCCCCTTGTAGATTCTTAAATTACTCATCTCTAAAAGGGGAGGAAATGATTAGAATAAATTACCTCTATGGCATTTTATAGCTTGAAGATTTTAACTTTAGTGTTTTTCTCAAAACCAAAACATTTTTTATTTCCAAATATGGGGGTACAAATTTTTTTGGTTACATGTATCAATTTTGTCCTCCTTGAGTCGGGATTATAAATGTGCCCATTACCCAGACAGTGTTCATTGTACCCATTAGGTGGGTTTTTGCCCAGACCCTCCTCCTTGACCTCCCCGCTTGATTTCCATTGAGTTTTACTTCCCTTTGTGCCCACGTGTGCTCAATGGTTAGTTCTAATTTAATAGTGAGTATATATAGTGTTTGTTTTTTCATTCTTTAGATACTTCACTTAGGATAATGGTTTCCAGTTCCATCCAAATGGCTGCAAAAGGTCTTAAGTCATCCTTCCTCACAGCATAGTAGTACTCCACAGTACACGTATGTCATATTTTGTTAATCCACTCATGAGCTGATGGCCACGTGAGCTGATTCCACATTTTTACAATTATGCATTGTGCTGCTATAAACATCCAAGTACAGGTGTCTTTTTGTTAAAATGACTTACTGTCTTTTGAATAAATAGCCAGAAGTAGGATTGCTAGATCAAATGGATAGATCTACCTTGAGGAACCTCCATACTGTTTTCCATAGAGGCTGTACTAATTTCCAGTCCCACCAACAGTGTATAAGTGTTCCTTTCTCTCTGTATCAATGAGAGAATATATTGGTTTTGGACTTTTTTTAAAAAGCCATTCTAACTAGGGAAGACAGTACTTCATTGTGGATTTAATTCACATTTTCCTGCTGATTATAGACAGTGAGCATTATTTTATATATTTATTGGCAATTTGTCTATCTTCTTTTGAAAAGCTACTGTTTATGACTTTTGCCCACTTTTTAATGGTGTTGTTTTTTCCTTGCTGATTTGCTTGATTTCTTTGTAGGCTCTGCATATTAGCGCTTTGCCAGATATATAGCTTGCAAATATTTTCTCTCATTCCGTAGGATATTTATTTGATCTGTTGATTATTTACTTAGGTGTAAAGAAGCCTTTTAATTTAATCAACTCCCATTTATTTATTTTTGTTGTTGCTGTGATTGTCATTGGGGTCTTCTTCATACATTTTTTGCCTAGGTCAATATCTAGATTAGTTTTTTCCCACATTTTCCTCTAGAATTCTTATGGTTTTCTGCCTTATATTTAAGTTTTTCATCCATTCTGAATTAAGTTTTGTGAGTGGTGAGATATGGATCCTGTTTCATTCTTCTGCATGTGGATATCTAATTTTCCCAGCACCCTTTATTAAAATAGGGCTTCTTTTCCCCAGTGTATATTGTTGTCAGCCTTGTCAAAGATCAGCTGGCTCTAGATGAATGATTGTTTCTCTGGATTCTCTGTTGTGTTTCACTGCTCTGTATTTCTATTTTTGAGCCAATACCACCATGTTTTGGTTACTCTATACTCTTATGGTACAGTTCAAAGTCTGGTACTATGACATTTCCAGATGTGTTCTTTTAGGGTAAGACTGCTTTGTCTTTCAGCCCAATTCATAATTGCTAAGTCGTGGAAGAAGCCCAAATGCCCATCGACCCACGAATGGATTAATAAATTGTGGTACATGTATACCATGGAATACTATGCAGCCTTAAAGAAAGATAGAGACTTTACCTCGTTTGTGTTTACATGGATGGAACTTTCTTTCCTGTATTCTTTGATTTTCACATATTTATGAATTCCCAATTTTCTTTCTGTTATTAATTTTTAGTTATATCTTACTGTATTAAAATACATTGATGCTAGTTTTATGACAAAGTATATGGTCTCTTGTAGAACATTTCATGTGCTCCTGAGAAGAACGTGTATCCTTGGGTGGAGAGATCTATACTGTTGTTAGATCCAGTTACATAGTGTAGTTCAGGGTTTCTGTTTTCTTATTAATTGTCCGCTGGTTGTTTGATTCATTACAGAAATTGGAGTATTGAAGTCCCCAACTATCTTTGTTCAATTGTCTGTTTCCTTCATCAGTTCTGTCACTGTTTACATCATGTGTTTGGGGGCTGAGTTTTAAGTGCATATATATTTATAATTGTTGTACCTTTCTGATGGAGTCTTGGCATTATAAAATGTTCCTCTTTGTATCTAATCACATTTTTATTTTGTCTGATGTTAGTGTAGCCACTCCAGCTTTCTGTTGCTGTTTGTAAGTCTGTCTTTTTCCATCCTTTCCCTTTTAACTTGTTTGTATCTCTGATTCTAACCTGTGTCTTATTTAGATAACATATAGTTGTGTCTTTATTTTCTTTCTTTTTTAAAAAAATAATTTTATTAAATCATAATTGTGTACATTGGTGCAATCATAGGGCACAATGTGCTTCATATACAATCAGAAATATTTTGATCGTACTGTTACAGATAGCCTTCATGGCATGTTCCTGATCACTATATAAAGACATTGATACTCTACATTTAATAAGTTTCACCA